>KZ651166.1:631072-670080 GCA_001010745.2 Gerris buenoi | reverse complement strand
AACCTATGGAGGGGGCCCGCACCACATCTTCTGCCTAGGGGCCCACACACTCTAAATCCGGCCCTGATCCTCCATTCCTCCTAACATCCTCCATTCCTCCTAACATCCTCCATTCCTCCTAACATGGTCCCTTTCCAAGTCTGCTGAGGTCTCCCTGTCGTCCTCTTGCCCTGCAGATTCCAGCCAAGGTTTCTTTTGGTCCCATAATCCTCTAGTTTTCTAAGTTCCCTACCTATCTTTGTGTTCTCTCTCGGATCATATAGTTTCAACCTGCCAAGTCCTCCTCCACAATTCCTTGTTTATTGTTCTGTCTAGAGTTAATAGGTGATCTTTTTGCATATATTTTTTTAATCTGAACCAATCTTTAACTGTTTAATCAAGGAACTGACTAACTGAAATGAAATCATTGAATTTTACTGACTGTGCAATGTCTTTTTTGTAGAACCTGAGAGTAAAGTTAACTGCACGAGGAGCTGAACTGGAGGAGATAGGTAAACTAGGCAAGATGCTGGAAGAATGGCTTGCCGAAACAGAGCTCAAGGTGGTTCGTTCAGACGTCGGAGATATCTCGGAAACGAGAGCTGAACTAGAGAAATTCAGAACTTTCTTCAAACACATTGTCTCCCAAGGACAGCTGGTTAGTGTTATAATTTTTTTATATTAAAAATTCAGTCATATTTTGGTTTTAATTACTCTGATTATCTGGAAGCAATGTAGCTCATAGACTTAATTGATTATGTTTTACTTAATTGACTAATTTCGTACTCAGGATCATGAAAATCACATTGTCCACTATAAAGATCGGGACATGGCAGCTCTCCACTGTTTTTTTTTTTTTTTTTTTTTTTTTTTTTTTTTTTTTTTTTGCCTATTGCCAAACTATGTCCTGTAGACGAACTTAGCAGACCAATCATTCTTGAAAGGCACCAAAAGATTAATTTGTACACAAAATTCTAGCTTGATGTTAGTCAGACACTTTTTTGCACGCTATCTCCTGGACTGTGATATTGCAGTTCTAATAAATTTATAAGACTTCTCTAGGCATAAGTTGCCATTAATTTAAAAAATTTTAATCATACTCTCTTATACTCATTTTATTTTTCTAATTTTGATTATCATACATTTGATTTTTAAAGTTCATATGCCATATATTATGTTTGTAAAATTAATATCATTACAACTTTTTTGTTTGCAGGTTGATAAAATCAAATCTCGTTTGGCTTCAGATAAGTCAATCCCTGAGAAAGATTTCCAGAATAGTCTGGATCGCTACAAGGCTATTAAAGATATGGTAAGTCTTATCATTGCTAATTTTTTAAATTGATTTTTAGGTAGTGTAAAACTAAATAAATAGCATGTAGATGTAGATGAGTATAAAATGCAACAAATAGTTCTAATCAGAAGCATTGCACACAGTGTAACCTCAATTCCTCCTTAGAAATTTTCAAATGCCTCCTTATAGGTATGCAGATACCTTGTTAGAGGTATGCAGATACCTTGTTAGAGGTATGAGCTTACCTTGTTAGAGGTATGAACTTACCTCTTAGAGGTCTTTCACTCCGAAATCGCAAGTTGCAGGATGCATGCGTCCTGGTGGCAAGATGCATGCATCTTGATCATCGGACTATATAACTAACCAAGAGCTTTCTCACCGAAGTAGCACATGCGACATGCATCCTAGATGCAAGTGGCACGTGCGACTCGAGAACCAGCCGGCTGGTGTTTTATTAACGTGCGTCCTTATTTGGCAGGTAAAATATGTCTATTTCTGACTGCACAAGCCAAAATGATTGTTTCATCATCTGTAGAGATGATTGATAATTCATCATTTAAACCCAAATGCACTGAACTAACTGAGGAGTTCCAACAAAAGATATAAGAAGATGCAAGTAGCACGTGCTACTTCGGTGTGAATGCTCGTGTCAAAAGGATGCAAGACGCACATGCCACTTGCGACCAGGACGCAGAGTGCATCTTTGGTGTGAAAGACCCTTAGATATCACATGTAATACTAGGAAAAGATTCTAAATTCATCTATTCAATGATTATGATCTGATCATCACTTATAGGTAATAATAATAAGGAAGTAATTAATTATTTATCTGTCAATAATAATAATAATAATTAAAAATCAATAATTGATCATTTATTTATCTATAAATAAAATTGGTTTTCTAAAATACTACAATTTTTATGTCAGTAATTAATTTCTTTTAATAAAATGAAATATTGGTAAATTTTTGAAGAAAATGTGTGGAATTTCTCTATATGAGTTTTTTCTTAATTCACTTTAGTAACATGTTTAGGGTGCTTACAATGCTACACCCAGCAGTAAGGCAAATATAGTTTACTAACTCAAATAAAGGGACATCTGTTTAATTTGTATTATAAACCATATAGGATCCAATGAAAATAGAAGCACTTACCTTAAGTTAATAATGAATTAAATTATTCACTCTTAGTCACAGCAATTATATTAGAATTGAGGTGAAACTGGTTATGACCTTATCTGATTTTGTCCCAATTTTATGATTCTTATTTGTATTTAAGATAGATCTGTTAATGCACTGTGTTGCTACAGGTATCAGGTCACATAGAGGAGCTAGAGACTCAGGTGAAAGAGTACGATAGATATAGAACATCTCACAAGGATGCTGTAGACTGGCTCACCAAAGCAAGGATCAACATACAGCAGTCTGGTGATACACATGGTGACCAGCCACAGACCACTGACAAACAAACTAAACTTGCAGAAATCGCCAAATCCTTCACACGAGGTAATCACTGTTTACAGTTTGTCTAACCCTCTTTAAAATTCAATTACCAGAGTCATTAATGAATAGACTCATCGTCTACTTTACACATTAGTGTGGAACATCATTATAAGTGATTAGTAGTTAACAAATAATTTGAATTGCAAGATAAGTTATCAATTTGAATGTTACAAAATGGAAACTGATAAATTTAATAACAATGAAATAAAGCTCTGAAACCAGGTCTGAAACCCGACGTGAGTTCGAATCCCGGAGGGGTCAGACATGTTTCACACTGATGATCTCATCGAGTAGATGAGTAAAGTGGTCGGATAACCCCCCGTCCTGTAATGACCCAATGAGCAGTTGAACGGGACTAAAAATCCAAAGAAAAAAAACAAAAAAAAAAAACAATGAAATAAAGTATTAGCATTTTAATGCATTATTATAGTGTGGCAAATGTCCTCGGGATAACTGTAATCCCTCATCCCTACCACTCTGTTTAATTGTGTTCCACTCTGCTTGATTGTGACCACATCTAAATTATTTTCTAAGAGGGTACCAATGATTAAAGAGTCAAGAGTCTGTTTGGCAGGATTTTAAGAAACTGTCTCTCCACTTTAAAAAATCGGCCTACTAGTCTGTCCCAAACGAGAGTTAGTGCGTTGACAGCACAGGAAAAACTAGCAAATGGGGTGGGGAGCCAACGAGAGCTTGAGATTTTCCCGGACAAAAAGTCGGGCCAACTAGAGAGGTTGGCAAATCTGTGTATCACTCACCGTGCTGTCAACACACTAACTCTTGTTTGGGACAGACTGTAATCCATTTAAAATATTATAAAATATATCACTTCGCTATGCAAAAACTTCTGCTTGTATCAGTTGGAGATTTTTACTAAAATGCGTTTAAAAAAGTAGTTTGTCTCATTGAATAGATGAAGTTAAAAAAATGTCCTGTTCTAAAATTCCAATTCTACTTTTGAAGCTTATGTTTACACAAGCGTTACACGCAAACACTTGGTTGGATAACATTGTCCAACGAACGCGTCCTGGGCATTGGTAAATTGAACATGTGTACCAAATTTCAACTAAATTTGTCATCTTTTACTCAAGTTGTCATCAGTTGATTTTATGATGGTTAATTTTGTGAAGGTTAGTTTTGTGACTATCGTTTTTCTTTGGATTCACTCTCGGGCTCCAGACACTGTAATGTGCCATAAGGAATTTTGCTCCAAAAATGAACCTTTACTGGTACTCCCAATTTTTGTAACTTTTTCTGGTGTCAGTTTTTAGCAATCAATTTGTGTTTGTATGTGAAGGTGAGGAGCTGGTTAAGGAGGCAGTAGAACGAGGCAGAGGTTTGGTTGGCAAGTTAAGCCCTGAAGGACAAGACCAGGTGAGGAATGAGTGTAGCGAGCTGGAGACTTCACTCGAAGATGTTAAATCTCTTCATAGAGAGACATCAGCTAGCATCACTAGATGTCTCACAGCATGGCAAGACTTCAGCAAGGCTCGGGATTCCTTCAATACCTGGATACATGCCTTCAGAAATAGGGTGAATATAATTGTATTTGTATAATTGTACAGTTAGAAGGAGGAGACTTAAAAATACATTACTAGAACTTAATTAAATAAGTGGTACTAAGCTGTTTACTTATTTCTTGGCACTTCAGTCTGTGGAGGGCCATGGCCTGTTTAACATTCTTCTATAGTCACACAAACAGAAATACGAGATTTTGATTTGATTCTCAAATCCAGCCAGTAGGGATGGTTGGCTGCCTCAATCGTAATATAAAAATTCTTTTTTGATTATTATTTTTATTGAAGATTGATCTGTAAATGTATTGTGTCATTGCAGGTATCAGGTCACATAGAAGTCTTACATAATCACAATCTGGAATCTTAACCCTTTTCAAATCCCTCTCTATATCTTCTTTCTATCTTTTTCTTACCCTACCGCAAATCTTCTCCTGGTTGTCCAGAGAACTCCCTTCAAGGGCATCTTTCCACTGGCATTCTTTGAACGTAACCTAATCATTGTAATCTTCCTGCCTTAAGCTTTATTTTCCTAGAAGCGACTCCAGCGACATTTCGTTCAAACAATAGTTGCCCAGCGACTATTGCTGAGGACTCATGTTACCATTTTCCTAGCTGAGCGACTCTTAACTTGCAAACCCTTATAATTTTGTGCTAGTGACTAACGCTCTGTGACTATCACTCAGCATTTACCACTGGAGTCACATCTAGGAAAACGTAATGTTAATCTCATTGACAATATCTGGCTTGTAGAGATTTTTTAGTTCAAAATGATCGCTGATTCTCCATATTCCATTTATGCAATTAGCTCTAAATATGTTCTTTAGGATATTTCTTTCCCATCTTTTAAGCATTTCTTTGCCTCTAGTAGTTAACTATTCAGGAACGTACCTCTGCAGTGGGTTTTAATGATACCGCTATTTAAATGCCTGAACTATGTTTATTCAATAAAATTAATGCTGCAATTTTGTCTAGTACCCTACTAAATATTCTGTTGGTTGATGCAGGTGGTGAAAGCTTCAGAAGGAGATACTGAAGGACAAGCTAGTCCAAGTGAACTGGAGTCAGCTCGTGGTCTCTATGAGGAGCTTTCATCTAGGAGGAGTGACCTGGAGGAGCTGAGCGACCGCTGTGAAGCACTTATGGACTTGACTGCACATAATAAAGTCAGAGATGAGACTCTTGCCTGCCAGTCCCAATATGCTCAACTAACACAGCTCATTCAGGAGTCAGTACACGTTTTATTATTATATCAGACATTTTAATCTATTTTTCTATAAAATCTTATCTCTTTAATTTTTTTTCAGTGGTGTGCCATAATGAGGCAAGAACCAATTTGTTATAAATTATGAAACAGTCAAAATTATGATTCCTTAAACCCATTTGGATCTATGGAATTGAGCTTTGGGATAGCATCAAGCGCTAAAATTCCTATAGACTCCTTCAATAAAAGAAGATCCAATCTTCCAATCCCTTCAATCAAAGATCCTTTGAAAAATCACCAATTCCCCATCATATGTTTCTTACCTCATAATTCACCACCACCTTCAAATTCCTTTTATACATGACCTCGCTTCTATACTTTTTTTAATCAAATCCATGGCATCCCTTCATATCCCTGTCCAACCACCCCACCAGCTGTAAAGGCATTAGTCTCGAGATGTGCTTCTATAATTCATACCCTGAACCAATGTACTGAATTGATGAAATTCCTAACAGGAGTACTACCACTGAGTTGCCTCTCCTCTCACGATAATCCATGTCATTCTATGAAAATTGTTATCTTTAAAATTTGCAAGTAATATGTATTTAAAATAAAAAAAAGAAAGAAAGTTAAAGAAGAAACAGGTACGACAACAGTGTTGTGTATATATTTAAGAGATGATGACAAAGAAGAAGTGAGGAATGTAAGGAAGATAATGACGATGAAAAATTAAGGAATGTGAGGGACATGAGGAAGAAGTGATAATGTGAGAGGAGAAGTAAGGTCAGAAGAAACAGGTGTGACTACAAACTGATTTAATATTCTCTAAACCCTATTGATTCTGTGGAAAGAAAGAACCAGACTAAAGACTTTTTCCACTTCAGAACACTTTTGTTTTTGTTTGTACTTCATTCATCTTTTGTTGTCTGTTGCAGATTATTGTCTCGAGTTGAGAAGAATTTGAGTGATCATACCGAGTTTGTAAAGGCTAAGAGTGAGATGGAGGAGTGGTTGGAAAGAGCGCACGGCAGTGTCAAGGATTGTATTGGCGTTGGTGATCTATCCTGGATCAACGATAAACTGCACACGTTGTCTCTTGTCTCTAATAGAATCACTGAGGGTATAACACTTAAGTTCTTATAATAATATGTTATAATATTGTTAATATGTATGTTACATCTAGTGTTAGATATTGAAAAATGTGCTGATGGAATTTGAAAGATCTAAATGAATGTTATATGCAGGTGGTCATTTGATGTCCGTGGTGGAGGAGGCATACAAACGAGCCGTGGCAGCTACTAGTGGTGCAGATGAGTCTAGCCTGAGAGGTTCACTTGCTGAACTACACTCTTCATGGGACAGACTCGGAATGGATCTTAAGTCAGTCAAGAATGAGCTGTCTACATCAGCAGCACGTTGGAATGAGTTCAGTCAGTCACTTACCTCATGGGATGACTACCTTGCATCTGTAGAACAGCTCCTTGCCCACTCACCGACACCTACCGCTGAGCTTGGAGAAATGAAAACTAAACTTGAAAGGTATTGAATAATTGAAGCCCTTGAATAAGAATTTTTTTAATTTTTTACGATTTTGGTAGTATTCATACTACAGAATGATTAAATTTTAATTTAAATCAAATTATAATTATTATTAACTACGGGAATACAGAGGCCCGGGTTCAAACCCCGGCACTGGAGCTTGTTTTTCTCTGACAGTTTCCCGTAGTTAATAATAATTATAATTTGATAAGAATTTTATTTAAGACCCGTTTAACCAAAACATACTAACAAACAACACAGAAAAATCAATTGAACAAACCTGAATTAAGTAAGTAAGTGATCTGGCTAAATTTTTAAGAAGTTAAAAGATTGCTCTATGATCAAAATATTTATGGAAAAAATCTCAAACAAATTCACAAAAATTTAATAAGTTGAAACTTCTCTACTAAAGTGTGCTTAGAGCATACTTTACTCCTGATAAGCAAGTTTTGTGTTTTTGTTATTTTAGTATTAAGCCTAGTTTGCACAGGTCGAGTATTTTAGTAGAGTAGTTTAGTAATTTAGTACTCGACTCGTATGGACACTTCTTTACTCACTAAATTTATATATCGACGCTGACTAATTACTCAACTGTGGCTGCTAATAAGAAAATACTTGACCTGTGCAAACTAGGCTTTAGGCTCTAAGATAACAAGTAAATTAATAAATAAGTCAATATGCTTGCAGTGTAGCATAACAGCAAGTAATGAAGTAAAAAATCACAGGGAAGTACTTAGTCCAAGTACTTTTTAGGGTTTTGTAGATGAGTAAGCATACCCATTATGTAAATTATGATTTCTTGTCTTCAATCTAAAAGTCCCGGGTTCGATCCCCCGGGGGGTCACAATGTTTTTTATCAGTAATAACCAATAAGGAACGCAAAATTTAAAAAAGCAAATATATATTTGTGTCCTACTCTTCAGCAGCTTTCATTTGATACCCCACTCGAAAATTAAAAAAAAAAAAAATTTTTGACTTTACCACATTTTTTCGAATTGCGCATGCGCATATTAAATTTTTAACTTTTGTGTATATGTCCTGTGTTTGGGCCCGGAAGTTACGCCAGTGTTTCAAATTTCAGCATTTTAGCTTAAATGGTTCGGGCGCTATGAGCCAAAGAGCGACGGACAGACGGACACATCACCCTCGGCATAAGGGTTTTGAGAAGTATCTACAAAACCCTAAAAAGAGAACAAGATTACTACATTTTCACCACCAATTTTATAGAAGATATTTGTCCTACTTAAAACACTTTTTACTTAATATTATAACAAACTTTATAACTTGACAATGTTCTTTGCTTTTTAGACTGAAAGCAGCCCAGGAGGAACTGGAAAGTAAAGCAGGAGAATTGGACAGGCTGGACGCTGAGAGTAGAGAACTAGACGGCTGGTCAGGACACTCAGGAGCAACTCTTGCCTCTGTAGACTCAGTGGTGAAGACGTGGAGGAATCTAGGAGAGCGACTTGCTGAGAGCGTTACTCACCTGAGTGCCGAGATAGCAGACAGATCTGCTTATCAGCAATGTCTTCACGACACAGAGAAGTGGTTGCTTCAAGTCAGCTTCCAACTCATGGCTCATAACTCCCTCTACATCACCAACAGACAGCAGACTCAGGAACAGATTGAACAGCACAATTCTCTACTCCAGGAGATTATCAGGTAAGCTTTTCTCTGTGAAGTGGTAACTAATAGTTTATCAAAATTGGTAGCTTTCTACGGTTAGAGTCATAATGAAGTGCTGGGTCTGTCTTTCTTTGGCGACCCTATCTCTAAGGGTGTGCATCCCCAGGTTTTTCAACTAACACTAGAAGCATATTAAAGGGCTTCTAAAGGGACAGTTGATATAATCCAGAGTGGTCCATGGAGCTAAAAGTGCCTGTCCTGTCTGTGAAGTTATCAATGAACCCAGAGCAATACAAGGTCATGAGTTTCGATCCCATGCTAGGGTGCTCTGATTTAGATCTATGAATTTAGGGTGGAGTAAAGTTAAGGGAACCTCCTAAGGGGATACTATCTGTGAGTCAAGTGTGGTTCAGAGTAATGAGTATGAAGCAGGCCAAGATTTACTTATTACATTGGTACTTTGTACAGTGTTATTATGTGAGAAGCATCTGAAACTATATACCATGGGGTTAGTAAAATGGGCCTAAATTAGGCCTAATTCCTAGCTTTGAACAATTCGATTAGTTTGCTCACTCTGCCTAGTACTACTGCTAGTAGTGTCAGTTGATGATATATAGACACCCCTAAAGATGCTCTAGTATTAGGAGCTACCTTTTGAGACCCACGCCCTTCAATTCTATGGTCCCCACTGGAAAAATCTAGAACTCCTACTACAGATACCTACGAAGTTTGATAAAATTTTCTCTAGCCTTAGAAGTCCCATAAACATTTTAAGTAACAATAAACGTTCTCTCAATAAGTTGCAAAAGGAAAAACAAAGAAAGTATAAATATATGACATGAATAACAATAATTACTTACCTAGATAATTGAATACGATATAATAATCTAATTACGTAGGTTCCTGGGTGTTGGCAGGCCAAAAAGAATGCTATGTTGGGATGGATTTGGCCTACAGATGATTTTGAACATTTTCATGTTTAGGCTGTGCTAAATAACTCGAAAAGCGTTTCTAAAAATCGTTACCCGGTGTATCAAGGAGTTAGAAAGATATAGGAGGTGTGCACAGTCTGTCTCCAGCTGTAGGGGCTCCCTCTACCTCACTTCCTAGGGCCGAAGAAAGTCGAAAAGATTTATACGTTATCAGGGAGTTAAGAAACTATAGGAGGTGCACTATCAACTCTCTGCCCTCTATCGGCATAGCCCTACCGCCAAGGACTATAATACACTATCCTTGCCCTACTGCGCTCAGTCGAATCTCACTCGGGAATCATCGGGTCCGTCCTTTTACTGGGAGTCTACTTCTACTACTACATTTGCTCCTCTACATCTTTAAACACGCACTCTTTTTCTATCTAGTCCTCTTTAATTATTATGAACCAACATAAATACTCATGCTAAAGATAACTAATTTATCTTTTACGAAATTAATAATAATTTGATCGCTTTTTTTTAGAAAGGATCCTTTATTTTGTTACACAAAAAGTTTAACTGGTGATTTAATTTCTGTGCGATTTTTCTAGTTACCAGAACAAGTTGGACGAGCTCGGTGGTATGGGACGAAGTCAGGCTGAGAGGCACCCTGAGACTAAAGCAACCATCGATCACCAGCTTAGTAATGTGACTGAGAGCTACAACTCTCTGCTGCACACAGCAAGACAGATCAAACAGCGACTAGATGAGTCGCTAGAGAAGTTCCTAGAGTATGAGCGTACGCTAGAAAGCATTGTAGCCAACCTTGACTCGTACGAGCAAGCAGTTGCTCAGGATTTGGATGATAATATGACACTAGAACAGGCTCAGCAACTTCTCCAGCAGACTAAGGTAACTTTCTCTGTGATTAGGGGGTAAGGGAGAACTTGAGAGTAGGTATATAAGAAAGTCAGAGCGACAAGGAAAGGGATAGTAGTGTGCATACCCCCACTACCTCAGCCACTCTCCTACACTATACTCACGTATCTTCACCTCACCCTTCTCATTCCATAACTAAGTACACACCTTGCAAAAAAAATATCACTAAATCAGTCCTTCTCAGGACTTTTTCAACAGTCATCTTGAGTACTTTCTATAGCTAACGTGATATTTTACAGCATGTGTGGTTTTGTCATCATTGAAAAGAAACATGAGATCAATTTTAATGCTTCACCTCTAGAGTGCCTCGACGTGGCAGTGGCCACTTTTCGGGGGATGACGAGCGAAGCGAGTAGGGGTTAGAGCCCCTTAGTATCATCTTAAAAAAATGTATTATTGTCATGTATGCCTTTGGTTGACCTAATAATATGAAATTTGAGCACATACCCATATGTGAAGACAAAAGTAGTTTCCTATAGGTGTTCTGCTGATCTATAAACCTCCTTTAACCATTTCCCCTATAATTTTATTAAGACTCTTCAATGTTAACACTCTCTCCCAATAAATGTTTGCACTGACAAAAGTGTATTTTCTTTTAAATAAATTAGACAAAATATTAAAACAAAGCAAGTCTTACTTGTCTAAAGTACACACATGTTTTGCAGCCACCAACAAGGTTGGTAATTATGTTGCATTAGCAACATAATTAAATTGTTTACAATTTGACAAAAAATTGTAACAAAAATATTAAATTGGTTACAATTTAAATTGTTTTTTGGGCCCTTATGCCAGAACCATGATTATGCAAATTCCACATTGTTGGGAAATGGCGTTTTAAAGTTTATGATCCATATGCAGCATTCTATTCCATAATTCACCTATTCAATTTTTTTTCTTTATGAACAGCAACATGGTATTGGGCTATTAGCCTGGCATAAGGGGGGATGATATATAGTCAAGAAAAATAAATGAATAAAATAAGGCACTTAGCAGAGAAATATTGGTTGTTTCGAATCTTTGATTTCAAATTTCTTAAAAATAAGATAAGTACTTATAAGGATATAGGTTTTGTAAATAATAATGTTTTGTGCAAATGAGAAAGAAAAGGGTGCAGTATGCGTCTTGTGTTTGAGGTGCGCCTTATAATCTATGTATTTTAGTGTAACATATTATGTTGTGTTTCTGTCTTACATCTAAATAAAGATTCAATATTTCTACAATATACATGGTAGACTGCCTAAATTTGACGTCTGAACAAGTTGGTAAAAAAGAGAACGAGAGATTTTTCCCTTTGAAACATGGTGAATCTTATATTCGATGCATTAACAAATTTTTGCTTCAAAAATTGGGCTGCGTCTTAAATTCGAGGGCATTTATACAGCAACTGTTGTTAGTTATTTACTTACATCTAAATAAATATTCAATATTCCTACAATATGCATGGTAGACTGCCTAAATTTGATGTCTGAAAAAGTTGGTAAAAAAGAGAACGGGAGATTTTTCCCTTTGAAACAGGCTGCATCTTATATTCGATGCATTGACAAATTTTTGCTTAAACAAATTGGGATGCATCTTATATTTGAGAGCATTTAACTGTTGTTGGTTATTAATTGATAGTAAATTGTATTGATTATACTTACTTCAAATTACGACTGTATGTTAATGTTTACGTTTTCTGTAGGTGGTGCATGGCAAGGTAGAAGGAGAGAAGTCGAGACTTGCCATGGCTATAGCAGCATGCGAGGCTGCAGCCGCCTGTATCTCTAGACCATCTAGTCCTCAAGAGCTCACTCCTCCTATACCTGATCATGAAATCGCTGTCAGAGTCAAACTCGACGATCTTATCGAACTGGTAACTTGTAGTCATTTAAACATGTTATCTTATCTTTCTTTACTTTATAGTGCCTTCAACTTGATATATATTAAACCTGCATTACAACTTTAATAATTATCGACAATTAAACTAATAAACTAAAGATTTCTCTGACTGTTAGGCCCTCCTCACACAGAGCAACTCAAAACAAACTGATTACAAATCAAATCACCTACCAGTTGACTATGAGTTTCAACCTGTGTAATTGAATGGGACACCGCACACGGAGCAACTCATTACAAACTGGGTTTGCTTTCTGTCAACTCAAAAATGACTGGAGTTTCCAGTTGAGTTTGTTTTGAGTTGTTCAAGGGCCTTATCATCAAAATAAAGTTTTAGGACTTCTAGTGAATTTGTCAAATATATCTTTAAAAAAAATGTACATTAACAAATTAAGAATAAACAAATTAGGCTTAAAAAAAGATTGCTTTGTAATTTAAATTTTGTAACGTGTAAATAATAAAACAACTAAAATGAAGACTTGGAGCATACAGTGATTCATTGTATGGCTCACCGAAATTGCAGAAAACAATTATTCAGAAAACAAATTTATTTTGTGACAGAAGAGTTGAGGAATTCAGTATGAAGAGTTTCAGTTTTAGCCAATCCAGTCAATAAATTGGTCACATATCATTCAATAAATTGGATAAATATTATTCCCTTTTGTAAAGTAATTGATTAATATATAAAACACTATAGGTTACTATATCTGTATAAAACTTCAAAAAAATTTAATAATATACATACTATTTTTTTTAGGTAACTTAACCCAATCCCTACTATCAATAAGAATTATATACAAGGAAACAAACCATACAAATATAATTTTTTAATAAGTATAAGTTTAATTAAAGTATTTTTATATTATTCACTCAATTAGCAATCTTAAATAGCAGTCTTAGTTATCATCAAACTTCAATAATAAATGTTAGTGAAATTAATATGACTTAATTATTTCAATTTAATAATTAAAATTAATTCAGTAAAAAATATATAGAAGAGGTGTTTTAACGTTGATGTCATATGTCCCACTGTGACAGGTCAGTAAAAATTTAAATATTTAATTTTTATTTCACAGTAGATGAAAATAGCTCACAGATACTATTTTATTTTTTTTTGTAAACTTTGTAAGCATAACGCTATTAGAGAGAAATCCATCTGGTATGATATTTTGGCACCGTTGTGTAATTTGAGTTTTCACTCTACGATAAAATACAAGGTGAACAAAAAAAATATTCGGAATATGGTCCCATTTTTAATAGAATTTTATTTTAACTTAATTTTGTTTTTATTTTGTCTTTATATAGTGTTTAAGACTCTAAATAGTCAGGAATTGAAAACTTATTTATTACTTAAAAAATTATTCTTAATATTATAATAAGTATTGAAGATCAACAATTAAGCTAAAATTCCTGAACTTCAGAGTACTTAATTTGGATGTTTTCTTATTTTATGAGTGTGTTTCTGATATTATTAAATTTTTAATTATTTTCTTAAATTAATTAATTATTTTATTTTTTTGTGTTGTTTTGACTTGCTGCTAATAATAAGGAGTAATTAATAATAGAAAGTAATAACAGACCAATTGAGGAGCTTATTTTTCAAAATGTCTCTGGTCAAATATTTATTGTTCTGTTTATAATGTTAAGGCAACATCTTTAAAAAAGTAAATAATAAATTTATTTCCAATAAAATTGATAAACATTATTATAAACATAAACATAATGGCTTTAATATTGATATTTTCTTCCAATTTCATTCTTTTCCACCACATTTAAGTGAAAAATGGAAAGTTTCTTTTGTTTTCATTAAAGAGTTTCTTGTCCTCTTTTGAACCAAAATGTCCGTTGTATAATTTTCTTTTTATGAATTACTCAAATAATGTATGATTCCATAAGCGTAATACATATTCAGACCGATATCTGAAGATCTGCCACTCTTAACTTAATTTTATAAAACTTTAATTCCATATTATTTTCTAAGCTGTAATCAAACAATCTTCTTTTTTTCTTTTTTTCAAAAACAATTTTCTTTTTTTTTTTTTTTTTTTTTTTTTAGTTTTTAATCTAAGTTTTGAAATTTAAAATTTGATTTAGTTGTTGTTGTTGCATGGCTTGTTGTTGTTGATTTGGTTTGTGTGTTAACTAATCATGTAATAGAGTACGAAGGAGTCAGATGAGGCTTACACTGTACGAATAAAGCAAATAGTCAGCGCCGTCCAGCAAAAGGGAATCATCAATAATATTACTTGCACCGCTCAAAAGGTAATGTGCTTTTTGACTTGATTCTTATACATTGTCATTTTAATTTTACTTCTTATATTATTTCTAATTGTTATAATTGTTTTTAATTGATGTTTTTACTTTTTTTACTTTCTCATATAAAGAGAAAGTATTGTGATGGCGCGAAAATTCGATTTTGAGATTTTGATGGATTTACTTGTTTTGAGGTCCCCTGAGTCCAAAAAAGTGGTTTTTAAAAAATGTCTGTCCGTCGTCTGTCTGTCGTCTGTGCAGACGCCTGGAGCCTAAACTACTGGGCCGATTTTGACGAAATTTGGCATACACGTTCAGAAAAATAATACCCCGAGGCGAAATCGAGAAATGAATTTTAACTCCAAATTTGAGGGCGCTACCCCCCCAAAACTCTGAAAAAACACGAAAAAAAATTATTTCTCGAAAACGGTTCCGACGATTTTGATTAAAAAATTCTAAAATGTAGTCAATTCAAATACGAATCTAATGATATAAGCCGTTTTCCCGGGAAAAATCTAGTTCCTGAGAAAATAGCTTAAAACGCGGATGGAGAGAGCCCGGGATCCATTCCCCGCCCAGGAGAAGTTATTTTTATGATATTTTTGATAAAATTTCCAATAGTAATTAAATGTACATACATGAGAAAGTTTGTCTGAGTTGTCTCGGACCGATTTTTTTATTATATTTTATTCACTTTATTTTAATGCTCACATATTATTAGAGTTGGGACATCCGACTAGAAAAAACAACCGAATGAATAAGTTGATTCGGAAAAAAACAATTGACTGAAAACAGTTTCATAGCGGGAATTGGGTATACAAATAAAGATATAGACCAAGACTGAACCTGCAAGTCAAATGTTTCAATCGGATGTTTTTGTTTTTAATATAGGAGTGGTAGGGGAAGGGAACTATAGTGAAGGCCATGAAGGTCTCAGAGCTGAGGGGGGTGAGGGTGACAAGGTGCTTGGCACTCGTTATCTCGTCGCAAACTAGAGCCTGCTACGATATCATTTTCATTTGAATGAAAAAATATAGACTGAATCTAGTCGAATGTTTCATTCGGACTAATACAACTTTCAAACTATAGTCTGATATCAGTCAAATGAAAACTAGATATCCACAACCGAATGAATGAATAATTTAAAACAACCGATTAGTCGACTGTTTTCAGTCAATTGGTTCCCAACGCTACAAAATTAACACAGTACTGACTCAGTGTGTCTGAAAATTTTTACTGTTGAAGTTTTGGCTGTTGTTATAAATTTATTTATATCAGGTCTCATTGTCACCCTTCTTATGTTCTTGTTACAACAAGCTGTTTAATTATGTGTTTTTACTGTGTTTAGCTGGAGTCAAGAATGGGTCGATTGGTCGAAGTTGTGAGTGGTTTAGAAGAAGAACAGGCTGAAGCTGGTGCTGTAGGTCGATGGGCTGATGAACAAGCTGGAGTCGTTAAGTACGTAAAACTATATTAATCGACTTCCGCAGTTTTTGTTGTAAAAGATTTCTAGGTGAAATTAAATGAAATCTCGATGGATTTAAGTTCCAAACAACAAGTTTAAAATAGTGTAAGAGCTGATTGACTAAATTAATGTGTTTTCAGGGACTGGAAACTTAGACCATCCAAGTTGAGAGCTGAACCAGCTAGAGCCGAGTTGGCAGCGATTGCTGAACTTCTTGGTGCAGTCGCAGATAGAAATAACAAGATGGCTATCCAACATGCAAACAACCCAAGATACCAACCTCTTGTACAGAAGTTGTCTGATCTTGAACAACTTGTAAGTTTCTTCATTGTTTATCTTTCCCATTCATATTTGATTAATACTTAAAAATCCAGGAGTCATTTAAATATAGTCACAGGAACTTTTATGGATTAAGAAAATATCTAATACCTACAAAGAATATTCATAGAACATACACATATACAAAGAAAATTAATCCTTCTAACTCTGCAGCCATTTTGCAGGAACATACATGAACTAACAAAACGAGACCATGTCGAACATATGATGGATTTTTTTTTTTTTTTTAAAAATGAATGTTTGAAAATAAAGGAAAAAAGCTATTGAAATATCTATTTTGATCGGTTTTTACTTTCTCATACATGTAGTATATTATACAGGGGGAATGTATTGTGATGGGATGAAAATTCTTTATGAAGTTCTTGTTGAATTTACATTTTTAAGGTCCCATAAGTCCCAAAAAGATAGTTTTTAATAAATGTCTGTCTGTAGTCGTGTACAGACACAAATTGACTGTGTGGTGCTTAAACTGCTTGGCTGATTTCAATGTAATTTGGCTCATGTGTTCTGGAAAAAGATACCCTCAGGAGAAATTTATATCTTGGAGGTGACTCCAAAACTCTAAAGGAAGTGAAAATAAATTATTTCTCGAAGTCAGTCCCTAAGATTTTAATTTCTAAAGTCTAAAATTTAGTCATCTATTTAAATATAAATCCGGGTTTTCCGGAAAACTCAAGTTCCTGATTAAATTGCTCTAATTGTGGACAGTGAGAGGATGGGTTTGATTCCCAGCTGGAGAAGAGTTATTTTTATGGTAAATTTTGATAACATGAACAATAATTATTAAATTTAAATACAAACAGAAGCTATTAACAAATGGGAAACACTTAGCGGCCAATAATTGTGAATTCATATGATGAGAAAGTTTAATTTGAGTTGTATTAGTCATTATTTTGTCTCCTCTTAAGACATCTTCAGGACTTTAAAATATACTTCCTGCAGCTTAGCGTCATTAATTTGTATTTTTCTATTCTTTTGCAATTAAACTCATTTTTGGTTGTGATTATGTGATCACTTGATCACATTCACAAACACGAGCAAAATATGTAAATTAGGATTCTTATTAATCTGATGTATTGATCTTCATCTAATTCAAACTGTTATTGATGTTCATATTGTTTGTAGATTCTGGAAACTCAAGCTAAGAAGAGTGCCGATGAAGGTCTAGTTGACGATTACCGTAAGAAGGTGGCAGCTACACAAGGCTGGTTGGACGGTATCGGTTCCAGAGTGGATGCTCTCACTGAGAGAGGTGGAGGCACTGATATGGCTGCTAAACTAGCAGGTCTCGAAGCTGCAGCGGCTGAACTCCAGTCCGGCAGTGAACCTCATGTGGAACAGCTCAAGAAACTTGCTACCGATGTATCTCAACTAGTTTCCAACCTGGACGCTCAGCAAATAGATGATCAGGTTTGTTACTTAATCTTTGTTTGTTTTGCTTCCGAGCTTACCAAAACGGAAGCTATGTCATCGTTCTGAAGAATGAAAAATATGTAGGTCTCCCATTTAAAAAATTCCAAGACAGAAACAGTTTCAGACATCAGAGAAAATTTTTGGTTCCGAGTTCTCTCTGTCGGTCTGTCGCTGAATATTTGTGAACCAACACATCTTAAAAACTACTCGTCCGATTTTATTGAAATTTGAGTGGTAGGCCATAATTAGCCCATTGTTAGCCCATTGTTAGCCCATTGTTGGTCCCATATAAGTTTCTATCTTATGAACCCATTTTATTTTTCTTCCACATAGCAAAAACATACATTTATTTTCACCTATATCTTTAAAAGTACTTTTCTGATTTTTATGAAATTTTGATGGTTCGTCTAATGTAGCCCACAGATAGCCCTGATTAATTTCAACCTTCTGCCCTTTTTAACTTTTGTTAAATTGATACTTATAAAAAATCAAATTTAAAAAATAGGGTAAAAATGAAATAAATCGGATTATTATTTAAGGTTTTAAAAGCATATACTCATTAAATTTTACAATTGAAAATGAGGAAGCTACACCAGTGGCAGAGTATTTTTTTCATTTCATTTTAAAGTTTCCTTTACTTATAGTTTAGTCAAAATATAATTCAATTGCCAATAAAAAACATTTTTCAAAAAATTGTTGGTGATTTTGGTGCTAATTTCATTGAATTAGTTACTATTTTTATTTTAATTTAAATCAAATTATAATTATTATTAACTACGGGAAACATAAAGAGAAAAATAGACTCCAGTGCCGGGATTTGAACCACGGGCCTCTATATTTCCAGTACAGCACTCTACCAACTAAGCTACACTGAAGAATAATTTCCTCTGTCGTTAATGATACCTTGTCCCGAATTTAAGCTTTTTAATTTTTCCACAAGTCTGAGAAGTCAACATTAATAACATAGATTTAGACCGAGAAATAACACTTATAATTATATAGTACTCAATATTTTATATATTCCAAAATTTCTGTTTCCCGTAGTTAATAATAATTATAATTATATGAGATTTTTAGTGAGATACGGTTTAAAGAAATTAGTTTTTACCAACTAGTGTCGTAAAATATATTTACATCATCAGGGTATATGGCTTTGAATTTACAATTTTTTTTTTATCTCACTAAAAATCTCATATAATTATACTTTAACGGTTGCTAACTTAAATTTAATAATTATAATGTGATTTAAATTAAAATTTAATCTTTCCGTACTATTTGTAATGAAGTAGTTATTAGTTGCAATTGTAGTTTGTCTGTAAGATTATACAATGTACATGTGCTGTTCTGTATCTAGGTGAAGTCAGTGGAGAGGAGGTTTAAGGATGCAGTGAAGAGAGTGAATCGTAAACTTGAGACAGTCAAGTCGATGAGAGATGAACTTGAAGCAGTCAGGAGAGAAGTAGATCAAGCTAGAGCCTGGGTGCAACAGAAGAACACCTTCCTCTCCAATCCACCTCCTCTTGGCTTCGAGGCAAGAGCAGCTGACGACAGAATACAACTGTTCAAGGTAATACTTAGAATAACAATACTTACTCACTTCTGTCCTCTTCTACCCGTTAGTGTAAAAGATTTACACAAATATTTTTAGGTTATTCTGTATCTGGCCTCGGTAGAAGCCTGGAACTATGATATGCCATGTTCTTCAATCAGAGCCTGACATTCAGAGCATGTCTGTTGATTTCATCCATAATAGCGGCCCATCCACTGTCGTTCTTTCGTTAAGGGAAGCCGATTCCGTCAAAGATAGAGTGTTAGTGTATGGGGTTCAAATGGAAATAACGGCAGGATTACAATCTTACAAGATAATCCCGTTGTGCCATCTCCATTCATGTCAACTGATAAGTTTCATGTGGATGGGATAGAGGTATTTCTTTCATTGTGTTTATGGCATCAAACGAAGGGATTGTAGTCACACGACAAGCCTGCAGGATGGAATGAGCGGATCGTCTCACAGGAAAGAGTGCAGGAAAGTGGTTGTGTGGATGGTAATGAACATGATTATCAATGATGTTCATGTTCATGTTCATGCCGTGCTTTCCTTCTCAATCAAGAAAAATCACAGGGAAGTACTTGCCCCAAGTACTTTTTAGGGTTTTGTAGATGAGTAAGCATACCCATTATGTAATTATGATTTCTGGTCTTCCATCTCAAGAGTCCGGGTTCGATTCCCCGGGGGGTCACAATGTTTTTTATCAGTAATAACCAAACTTTAAAAAAGCAAATATATATTTGTGTCCTACTCTTCAGCAGCTTTCATTTGATACCCAACTCAAAATTTTTGAAAAATAAAATTTTGGGCGCACTTCACTTTTTTGCGCCCAAAATTGACAATTTTTAAAATTTTTGGATGAACTCCCGGAATTTTCATCGCCCTACTATAAGGTATTAGCATGAATTATTTCGAAATTTTAGCACCAGCCGATCTATAGTGGTTGGGGGGGGGGAAATTTTTTTTTTGGGTATTTTGATTTTTTTCCCCTATAAGGAATGCAAAATTTAAAAAAGCATATACATATTTGTGTTCTACTCTTCAGCAGCTTTCATTTGATACCCCACTCAGAAATTTAAAAAAATGTAAATTTTTGAGGTTACCACATTTTTTTGAATTGCGCATGCGCAAATCTAATTATGGACTTCTGTATATTTTTCCTCTGGTTGGGTCAAAAAGTTGCACCAGGGTTCCAAATTTCAGCACTTTCGCTTGAACGGTTCGGGCCCTATGAACCAAAGAGCGACGGACAGACGGACACATCACCCTCGGCATAAGGGTTTTGAGAAGTATCTACAAAACCCTAAAAAGGAAAGTCTGTCGGGAAAGAACGACAGTGGATGGGGCGCTATTGGTGTTGAAATATTTTGTTGTACTATGAATATAGACCTGGGTTTTAAGGTAACTCCAAAGGATGTAATTTGGTGTAATTATACTTACTTTTATTATAAAATTTACAGAGTTATAGCTACATGTATAAAATATGTTTAGAAAATTTATAAAAAAAAAATATATGTTATATGTAAAGCACATTTTATAAGTTCCATCGAACAGCATTCTAATATATGATGTAATATCATTTGAAATGTTCATCAAATTTCTTATTTTAACATGCAATCTTTTATATAATCGAGTAGTGTCCCAACAACGGCGACGGGTGACGACGCACCTCTAAATGATTTATAACGTTAAAAATTGATGAGCCATAAGCTGGAATTGAACCAGTGATCTCCAGCTCAGTAAGCGCACGCTCTACCTCTGAGCCATGCCTCTGTTATGAATCATTTTGCATAAAACTTACTATTTAAACAGTACATATCTATTTAAATATTTTAATTATAATTAGCTCTTTTTTAACCATATTTATTCTGCCCGTTGCCATGGGCATAACGGATAGTATATATATAGTACAGTGCTAATTGAATGAGAGGAGGGAGGGGTTTTTAGTAAATACAAAATTTGGCCCTTCTTGCACCAATATAATTAATTTAATTATGACAAATTGTCTTGCAGCTAGCTGTGGGGAAAGTGACAAAATTCCAGGTAACACAATGTTGGTGTAATGTCCATGCCTCACACTTACTTGCCTTCTTTCATACATAACTGTGTGAAGGCCGATTGCACCATTGCATATGTTCAGTTTATCACTCTTGAAGTGCACTTGGCTCTGTGATTACACAAAAAAATGCACTTTGACTAACTGTGTTTTACGTACAATTCAAAAATTATTTTGTCTCTATGACATTTAAATAATAATAATAATAGTGATAATAATAGCATTTGATCTATATTTTATTCAATAATTTTGAAATATATTTATTCTTTTAAAATTTGATGTCCGGAGAACAAGATAATCTAAGCTTAAAACATCAATATTAGGAATTTATGAATGACTAGAGAGACAAATTGTATGAAACTAAATTCAAACATACTGAGTTCAAATCTTAAAGCCTCAATACACGGTCAAACTAGTTTGACAAGCAAGTTTGATCAAAAGTTTGATGCCCAGTGTACACCGCTTCAAGCCATCAAACTCACAAACTTCACCCACACACGGTCAAGCTGGCTTGACAAGCCAAGTTTGTCAAGTAAGTTTGATCGTGTATGGGGGCCTTTAGAAAGATAAGACGAATTTTACACTGGTGAATACATTGAGTAGATATGGTTTAAATTGCTGATCCCTCAATTTCCAATTGGTTATTTAAATGTCCTAATATTCGAAATATTATAGAAATAGCAAAGCAAAAGCACAATTGCTTAAGAAATGTATCTAATGTGATTTGGATTTGCTTAAAAGTATATTTTCCAACATCTTTCAAAAAACAAAACAAATAAATAAAAGTATATCAAAAAAAAAAAAAAAAAAAAAAAAAAAAAACAGTTTTAGTATTCATTTTGACATTTTCATGTTTTGGTTGTGTTACATAACTCGGAAAGTGTTACTAGAAATCGTTACCCGATGGTATCAAGGAGTTAAAAAGATATAGGAGGTGTGCTCAGTCTGTCTTCTGTATTTTTTTGGATATTGTACTGTATATACCATATAAGATCTATGTAATTAATATTTTAATTTTCAAATAGGAAATTTGGCCATTCTTTGTACCATTTGTACTTTTAAGTTTAGGTTCTTTATCAGATAATGATAAAGCAATGGTGTTAGAGCATAGGGCCTTACGATGTTTTTGGATTTATTAAAAAACCATACTTAGAGTATAAATTTGGCAGCTAATGCAATTTCAATGCTTATTTTCACATAGCTGAACATACACTTCACTACTTAATTTATTTTTAATGCCATTTTGGATTATTTTTGGTGTTAACAAGTGCTTTTGTTTATTTTCTTTTCAGGCATTGCTGAAGGAGGCAGAGGGTAAGCAAGTTGTGGCTAACTCTGCTGAGAGGAGACTTACTGGTATTGCAGCCGAACTAGAGCCCTCGGAGGTCCAGGATGTTGAACGGAATCTGCACCTACTTGAATCTGAAATCACTGGTAAACTATCTTTCTAAATTTAAATCAAATCATAATTATTATTAACTACAGGAAACAGACAGAGAAAAATAGGCTCTAGTGTCGGGATTTGAACCACGGGCCTCTATATTTCCAGTATAGTGTTCTACCAACTAAGCTACACTGAAGAATAATTTCCTCTGTCGTTAATGATACCTTGCACCGAATTTAATTTCCGTAGTATGAATACTACCAAAAACGTAAAAAAAAAATATCTTTCTAAAGTAATTTTTATGTGTTCTCCTGTATCATTTGTCTAGTTTTGAAAACAAAAAAAATGAAGGTGAAAAATGCACTTTAAAGGGTCAGAAGTGATTTGGTTATGTAGAAAGCTAAATCCACCATCACTATAGTATCGATTTTATTTTTAAATAAAGTCCGTAGAGCTTTTTTTGGAATTGTCTTCATTGTCCACATCTTATCCTCTTCCATCGCAGTTGCAGTTTTAATTTTTCTTATATATAGAATATTATGTAGAGAAAGTATTGCAATGGCCCAAAAATGCCATTTTTTAGGTTTCTGAGACCAAAAAAAAAGTAGTCTTTTTTAATAAATTTCTATCTCTTGTCTGAGCAGACAAATGAAGCCTGGACACATGAACTACTGGGTTGATTTCAATGTAAAAGAAATGTAGCATAATTGTTCAAAAAAATTATGTCAATGAGGGGAGAGCGAGAAATTAATTTTGAGTCTAAAATTAAGGGTAAAAATTGTTTTTGAAAAAGAGTTCTAACCACATCTAACAGCTTTATTTAAAAATATCTATTTTCCAAAAACAGTTTCTGCGAAATTGAAATGTTTGTTAGATTCTTTATAATTTAGTATAAAGTTTAGTTTAAGTTTCTTAATATCATTTTTGATTAGTTTTTTCCCCATTAAATTGGACTTGGGTAAACTATAACAAGTCTCATTGAGTTGAATAATTTATGCTATTCTGCTTTTAATATTGGTTTACTTAGTTCCTAAAATGATTTAATATGTTAAAATAGATTGATGATTGATTTATCTCTAATTCAAACTCAGTTGTTACTAGTATATTATTATTATTACTAGCATATCATCATTATTTTACCCAGTTATTCATCGATATATTTTATATCTTTATATCTCATCTGTTTTGTTATTTTTCCAAGTTTATAATATTATGTACGTAGTAGCTGTTAACTATATATTGGTGTTTTATGTTTTAGAACTTATTGGTGGAGTGAAGCAAGCTATTGACAGCATGACTGAAAGCAATCTGGAGAGAAGACAGCTTGAGAATAAATTAGACAGTGTGAGAGAGAAATTGAAAGCTCTTACAAGTAGACAGCCTTCTCGTACTGTCGATGAACCACTTCTAGTATCCACTGTTGAGAGGTGGATTGCAGACAACAAAGTAAGCTTTCACATCATGTTATCTTTGATTTATTATTTTGTCTGAGAATTGTCAATCTTGAGAGAGACAAGTGGCTGTCTAAAATCTATTTAATGTCAGTATTTTGTAACAGCACAAAGATAAAAAAGTTTTATTCATATATAAGTACTGGTGTGGAAATTCTACACATGACTTCCATAAAATGTTGTGGTGTCAATACGTGAGGAAGAGAGAACTCAGTATAAACTAAATCGCAAAAACAGCTAATATCAATTATAGTTTTGCAACAGAAAACAATAAATTGATCCATGTTCAATTTAGTGTTGATGTGTGGTAAATTCTGGGGATATGAATTTCCACTTCGTCTCGTGGTACCGAGCTAGATCTTGTTCTAGCCTGTCCTGATTGATCTCCAAGCGAGCTCTACGGAGTTCACTCTCGGCCCCTCGAAGATTAGTGCCGTTGTCTGACCAGAATTCTTTCGGCTCCCCTCTGGGACTTATAAATCTTTAGTGTTTTCAATTTGCAAAATTGAATTATATGAGTGTGTTTTCAACTAAAATCTCCAGCACAGACATGTATGTAAGTTAACGATAGAAATTCTCCTGACTCAATCAGACATAACATCAGCACTTTTACCATATTTAGGTAAGGTGTTATGCCGCGCGCACTCAGTCTTCCCATTGACTCCAACTCTTTTGTAAAACCATTATTTGTAAGTTATTGTTCTATGTTATAATTGTTAACTTAAAATAAATTCTTTTTAAAAACTTAATCTCGTATAATTAAAAGTTAACTTATATATGAAACGGATTTTAATGATATCCTCAGGCTCGTAAGACCCCTCCTTTGCAGAGACCTCAGAATCACGTTTTGGATGGTATCACCATACTTTCATTTTCATATTATTTATTTATTTTATTTTTTTAATGCATTTATCTATCATATTTTCGTTATTATTGTCCCAGGCATTCATCTTCATATCTTTTATACATAGATATACTATTCGAAATCTTGTGGCACTACCACCTCTAGCAGTGTAGTGGTTATGTACAAAAAATATGAAAATTTAAGAATAGACAATACTTCAAAAGGATTTTAGGATGGAGAAAACTTTATAGGATGAAATTTAATGTAGAAATAGTGAAATTGGCGCTACCTTTACTTAGGTGAAAATATTATGAAAACACTGACTTAAGTCCAAAAAATGTTCTTTTCTTCTGTATTGAACCGGTTACTAATGGTAAACATGGTTTCCTCTAGAAAAACCATTCTAATCTTGTTAGAGCATTATATTCAGTTTAAAATAATGTGTATAGAAAAAGTTTTAAATGTAATATGTAATTCTTGTGTTTGTTGTTTGTAGGACTATAAAGGTTGTTTGAAGAAGTTCCGAGAAGTTGATCTAGCTGCATTACAGAAACAAGCCAACACCATTTTAAAGGAATGCGACCCTGAGGATCAGAATAAGCTCTCATCCATTATTAATGGTAAGCAGATTGTTGTGGATAGATCTTTATTTTGTTACACATCTATTACACCATATAAAACCATCATCATCCATCATTAACAATGCTTTTTTTGTGTGTTTAATAGGTATGAGTGGAGAACTTTCTAAGCTGGATGAAGGTTGTGATCAGCATGCTGGGTGGTTAGATCAGCTACTGACAGCAAGACAGAGGCTGGAAGCAGCTCTTGACAAATGTACACAATGGATTAACCAAGCTGAGGTTACTTTGTCTGCTGATGTTCGAACCTCTTCCATCCCTCTCATTCAGGAACAACTTAATAAGGTACTTAGGCTTAATTGTTTAGAACTTCAGGCACTTGATAAGTATGCTTGATCAGATTATACCTCCTTGTTAAGTCTAGAAGATTGTAACTACAAGTATCTTGATATAGCTTAGGCTGAAATATGTGTTGTATGGTGTGGAGAGGATGTTCTAGAAGATGTTAGTATCTCAGATGTTGTAAATAGACTAAAGCTTTCTTGCATAGATCTACTTACACCTTACACATCTTTCATTATTGAATCTTACAGTCTCTATTATTACATGCGTAGATGAGAAGAGTGGGAGAATATATTAAATAAATAGGAATAGTGGGAGGATATATTGCATAGATGAGGAGAGTGGGAGAATATATTACATAGATAAGAAGAGTGGGAGAATAAATTACATAGATAAGAAGAGAGGGAGAATATATTAAATGGAGAAGAAGAGTGAGAGGATATATTGCATAGATAAGAAGAGTGGGAGAATATATTACATGGAGAAGAAGAGTGAGAGGATATATTGCATAGAAGAAGAGAGGGAGAATATATTAAATGGAGAAGAAGAGTGAGAGGATATATTGCATAGATAAGAAGAGTGGGAGAATATATTACATGGAGAAGAAGAGTGAGAGGATATATTGCATAGATAAGAAGAGTGGGAGAATATATTACATAGAGAAGAAGAGTGAGAGGATATAATATTATATTACATAGGCATAGGTGTTAAGGTGTTAAAATATAGGATTTTTCAACTTAAAAAATAAATACAAGACTTTATATTTTCAACTATTTTTATTGTTTGATAAATCTGTCTCATATCATTGGCAAAATGTTCTGCAGAGATGTGAAATGTTTGAAGTATTAAAAATTTATAAATATTAATAGTCTAGGACTAAAATTAGAGGCTCTCTTTAATTTTGTTATATTAAAAAACAAAAAAGATTAGTTGAGTGTGGCTGAAATAAAATTAGAGTGTTGTAATTTTATAACGTATTCTTTTTCTTATAGTATTCCAAGTTAAACGAAGAATGCGTTGAAATGGGCAATGAGTTGAATGGGCTAACAAAGGAATGCTCGGAACTTCGCTTGAGCGAGGCAGACAGACTCAAACTAAGTGGAATGTTGAGGACACTCGGAGAGCGTCATGCCAGGCTGGCTCAGAACATCGCTGCAAGAATCGCTGCCCTTGGACATTCCATTGATAACTTTAAACAGGTAAATCTTTGCTTTGACACATACTTTATGTGCTCGAATCGACGGTAGGTATATCTCACTGTGTTTATTACTCGAGATTTTCAAAGATATTGTGAAATGAATGAGGCAGTAGAAGTAGACAGAAGAATGAGACAGTATAAGTAGTTTATGTTAGGACCCTCTTATAAATTTTGTCAGCTGAGTAGAGAGAAAGATAAAACTCCTTCTCACCTACTTAGCTGCTATGTAGCGCTGGATCATCAAATATGGCAAACTTTGGAATGTCTGCTCCATTAGATGTGTTTAAGGGATTTCCTCTAATCAAACTGACTTTTTATGAATCTACCAGTCTGCTTATTTTAACCTGGGCTTCATCAAGTCCATGAGTGCTTAATAGTCCCACCAATTTTGAGGTGAAGATGCGTGAGTATAGTGTAGAACAGCGGCTGAGGTAGTGGGGGTAGGTGCACTACTATCCCTTTCCTTGTCGCTCTGACTTTCTTATATACCTACTTTTAAGTTCTCCCTTACCACCATAATCACTCTCACTCTGTCTACACACAGTTTAGTATGTCACTCTCAAGCTCCCTCTTTTCTCTCCGGACTACCCCCTTTCTTTCCTATCACGCTCTTTCACACAGTTTTGTATATCACTCTCACTGAACTCGTTTGTTTACAAAACTGTTTTTAATAATATAGATAGAAAATGGGAGTAACAAAAGTGAAACATACTTAAGTTAAGTCTCAATGGAGTGGCAACTGCAAACTGAGTCAGTCAGCTTTATAACAATCTGAATTTACACTAATCTAATACAATATGATTGTTCTTGGTAAAAGTAGATGGTGGTGGTAGTAAAATTAAGGACAAGGAGGAAGATCCATTGATTCCTTACTTGATCCATATGTCTTCCTTTTAACTCACTAACTCACTATTATATTGATTTTTTAAAATTTTGTTTTTCAGGCTCAAGATAGAGTGGACAACACAGCTGCTCTGCTGGCAAGAGTGCAGGCTGACATGAAAGAATTAGCAAAACCTGTCGGCAGCAAGGTCGAACATGTTCAGTCAACTATTGGAGCTTACCAGGTTACCATCTTTAATTACTATTACTTTTTATCTAACTTTATAGTAAAATAAATATATTTGGAGTGTTAGTATTTATAAGTGCAAACTAAATAGAGCACTGAAAGTCTTCACTATCAAGCCTGAAGGCACAGAGAAACAAATGTTGGAGCCGATGTGCTAAATGGCGAGCATGCTAAGCTGTACAGAATATACAATGATCCTGCTTGAAGAGAGAAACACTTTATTTACAAAAGTAACAGTGATGCTGCCCAAATAGAATGGGTTGCTAAACACACAGCGTACTGATCTATGGTGAGACATAACTTAAATAATAAAATAATATTCTGTACAGTATTATTGTACATAATAATAATAGTATTATAAAATACCTTTAAACTTTTTAAAGATGTTTTATTTACTCATTTTAAAATGCATTAATAAGATTAATCTCGGTTAAAGTTAATAAATTTATTAAATTACAAGTAACTTTATTATTTGTTAAGTTATAACTCACTATCAATTGTTCAAATATATCTTGGATATATTTATTATTAATTATAAGTAATGTCTCTAACAAGTCTACTTAAGTTACTTAATGTCTCTAACAGTAAGTATGTCTCTAACAATCCTCTTCAAATTATTGTTAGATTTTAGACTTAGGTTCCAAAGAGAAAACCTCTATTTTTTAAAAAAAGTTTGATATCCTGATTTCCTTATTGTTAATTTGTAATATTTGGTTTTTGCTTCTAAGGTTACCAAAGGTAACGGAAGCTAGGTGATCATTCTGAAGAACGAAAATATTTTATGTCTCCAGATATCAGGCAACATTTTTGGTTATGTGTTTCTCTGTTGGTTGCTCAATTATTGTGAGCCAACATATCTTAAAACAAATATCTTATTTTAATGAAATTTGTATGGTAGGTCATAATAAGCCCATTGTTGGTCCCATATAAGTTTCTACCTTCTGCGCCCATTTGTTTCTCTTCCACATGCGTGTAAACTTTAATTTATTTACACCCATATCTTCAAAAGTACTCATTTGATTTTTAAAATTAGATGGTTTGTCAAAAGTAAATGACAGATAGCACCTGATTAATTTTTCAACTGTCTGCACTCTTCAACTTATGCTTAATTGATACTTTCATTCATGTATAAAAATCAATTAAAACATTTAATTTTGTGAAAAAATTGAATAAATTTGACTATAATGGCTTGTAAAAACATAAAATCAATAAAGTACATGATGAAGATGCGAGGAAGCTAATTAGCAGTCATTTTTTTTTAGAAACTTCTGGATGAGGTGAAGGGCTGGAAAGCTGGGCTAGGAGATGTGAGTGAAATGGAAGGTATTACTCTAGGCTCGGTACTTCAGCTACAGGATGATGTTATCAGAGCACTAGAAGATCAGATAGCCAGGCTCAAACAGCTTCTTAGATTGAGACAACAGTTCATCGCCTTGGTTACAGACATCACCACATTCATCGCCACGTACACAGGCGTAGTCAAAGATATAGAACACTCGCCCAAGTCTACGCAGGAGAAAATTGACAACTACAATGAGGTTTTTACTGATATCTTTTGAAATAAAATAATATAGTTGGTTCTACTTTTGCAATTTATTAAGATAGGATTATTACACTACAGTCTGTCCTAGGCAAGAGTTAGTGCATTGACAGTGCGGGAAAAACTAGCAAATGGGGTGGGGAGCCAATGAGAGCTCAAGATTTGAATTTAGTGGCTTTATTTTTTCCCTCAGAGGTTGGCCAATCTGTGTCACTCGATATCCCGCGCTGTCAACGCACTAACTCTTGTTTGGGACAGACTGTAGAGATGATTCTCCATTATCTAATATCCTGTAATGTTAAGGATGTTGTCAGTACTTAAAATTATAAATTTGTTCCAATATTATTATTATATTCTTATTATATTATTTTAACAGTGCTATGTTGCTTCTTCGTTGTTCTCCTAATTAACCCCCCTCCCCACTTTAAATTTATTGAGTGAGTTAATGAGTTTGTATGTTTTAAAGGTGATAGTTAAGATCCAAGGCTGTGAGGCAATGCTGGCTACAGCTACTGATAAGGGTGAACAGATTGCTGCTGAGGGCTCTGCAGCTGATAGCAATGCAGTTATGGAACAACTCCAGTCTCTCAAAGTTCAGGTAAGCTATAATGTGATGGATAAAACAACAGGCTCAACTGTTTAGGTAAGGGTGGATGAAGGTCCAATGAGAGCTTAAGATTCCAGTGAATGAATCTTCTGATCCTGGTTTCCTGCTTCTTGCTAAACATTATTATTACTAACTAGTAGCAAACTTAGTTCAAATGCTTAAAGCCCTGCATTCATCAATCGGGTATCTTTAATATATAAAAGGACAAATCTCTGTACAAATTATCTCCCCAAAACCAAATCAAAACCGTGCCATCGATATGTCCCTGTGTAGGGGACGGTGAGAGAAGAAAATTGAGCCAATACCTATCCAATTGAGCCAAGGGAGTTTGTTAAGGTTTTTGCTCTTCCTTTCGAGCGCCAGTAGCACTTAGTCTCCAGTTCTTTTAGATAAAAATAGATTACTCATTTAAACTCAGGCATGTACACTGCACCTAGAAGGGCCTAGGGGCAGCTAACTTAAACAGTCCTTAACCTAAACGGTCCCATGATGAACCACCAGGGGGGTGCACCCAGATGGTAAACCTGATGCCTATTTTTATTTTATCAACTGTGTCTTGAATTGAACCCGACACTGATTAATCTGTAGGTGTTCACACTAATTACAACTTGATAGGGGTTGTACTCTGTGTTTTGATAATTGCAAATCTAGTAGTAGAAGAAGAAGAAGTAAGGTCCTAGTACTGATTTTAGACGGGTAGGACAAACCACTTGTTCGAACCTAGAAATTATTGTACTATCTTAAAGCAGGACATACATGCTGTGGTAAACCTGAGAGGTTTAACTCAAGAGGTATCCTGACTTTTAAAGGCAACCGAGAAAAAATTTCAAATTGATTCTATTTACCTCTTTACCAAAAACAAGTGTGTGTGGGACACTTAACACACTCTGGTTTACCTTTGCTGGTAAACCTCTCAGGTTTACCCCTGTGTTTATGACTGCCTTAAGGAAAATATACTACTTAAGCATATAACAAGTCTGATTATGTCTCTCAAGGAATGAAATGTATCCTATTTAATGAGATCCTTGGGCCTTTGTTTACCTTTTCATGCCCAAACACTTAAGAGGATCACTACTATAGGGAACCATACAAGATAAGAAATTAAAATATTCTAATAATGTGTGAGTTATATCTATTTTAATATATATATTGTTGTTTATATATAGGTAGGAGGTTTGAGACGTGCTGTGGAGAGTGCCCGAGACAGACTTGTGGAAGCAGTTAGAGGTCATGCTCGTCTTGCAGATGAGTTAGATGACTTACTAGAGAAACTCCACGGAGCTGAGACCTCAGCTAAGACACGACCCCTTCTACAGCTCTCCCTCGATTCATTAGAAGCTCCCCTTAAACAGCACCAGGTATACACTTCATCAGGTTGCTGAAACTCATCTACATATATTTAACTCTCCTTTCAGAGAACTTTGTACCCCCAGATGAAGTAAACAAACAACAAAACATTTCAACTCATTTTACAGTTGAAATTTTGGGGTATTGTCTCTCAAATACTTAAAAGGAATTGTGAAAATGATATATTCTTGCTTGAGTTGTTAGGGATTAGGAATTAAAAGACTCACTTTTGAGGTATTTCAACCTTTCCATGGGTAATTTCATACAGGCTGTCGTAAATTGTGTTTTGTTTTTTAAACTGTTATATTTAATTTTACCTGAATTTAGCCTATATTTATAGCATTTGTTCCTTGTAAGGACGAAGAAACCAAGTGTGTAGCTAACTAAGAAATCCTATTTATAAAAAGTGAAATAAAAATTACTGGAATACCAAAAACCATAACAATTAAATCTTCGTCAGTCAGCTTAAGAATGACCTAAGGAGGAGTCAAAATGTTGCAAAATTTAACTTTTTTAAATTTCCAAGAATTGAACACTACAAGGCTACAACCTTTTTCTCTACTAAGTTCTCTTTCAAGAGTACCGCTGAGATCTTGTTTTTACTCTTTATTTCCAATTCTCTGAATTTTGCCGGTTCTCTCCTATTTCATCAAGTTTCAGGAATTTAAACGTTTTTAATTTCAGATGAGATTTTGGGTGAAAGGGGGAGATTCTGTTGTACCTATTTATTTCTTGTTTGCTTAAAAAAAAAAAAGATTTAAATGTGCCTTACGTATAAATAAAGATTCAATATCCCTGGGAGAATACCTAAATTTGACATATAAAAAAGTTGTTATTTACAAGAATGGAAGATTTTCTCTTTGGAACAACATCTTATATTCAATTCATTAATCAAAATAAAAATGGAATATGGTGTAGCCTAGGCAGGAGAGTAGGGACTAACTCAATAACAATATGCATATTTATGAGAAAGTTTGTTTACTACAGATGTGAAAGATGATTTATTGTTATGTGCAGGAACTATGCGATGAGATCACTGGTTGGCTGGGTAGAGTGCGAGAACTTAGCGACTCTGTGAAGAACGATCATGATACTTTGCCACCGACGCTACTTGAGAAGCTGTCACAGGCCAGCTCACTACTCAACTCTCTCCCACAGCAGCTTTCAGAGAGACAGCAGTACTTTGACAACAATAAGCAGTAAGTATCAATCTTTTTCATTACCAGTATATCTAAAGCAGCCCCTAAACGGTCAAGCCACTTGATCAAAACATCGCTTCAAGCTGATTGACACGACCTTCAAGCCGCCTTGGGGGCACACAAGCATCCCATCAATCTTTTCATCAACAGTCATCTGTAGCAGAGTTTTGGACTAGTGTGCTCCTCCTGGACTGTAGTGAATCAGTATTGTGTAGATACCATGGTTTCAAATCAGGATTTGGGGTGTCGAGCAGGTGATGGACGGAATGCTTGATCATCGGTCCGTCAAGCCGCTTGTCTCATTCAAACTTTCCATAAATCTCCGTCAAGGCTTGACCCAAGCATCAAACGGGTTCCTAGTTCCTAGACTATCAATCATACTTGACACCATTGCTTGATGCGCTGTTTTGATAAAGTGGCTTGATAGAGTAGGGGCTGCTTTTGTTTCTGAGTTTGCCCCTAAAGTTTTAATAGGAAGAGTATTAAACCCCCTCTCCTGCGTTAAGACGTCTGAAGTGGTAACTAAGGATACTTCCCCTTATCAAGGAACTCACTTTTTGTGAGTCTGCCAGCCTGCTTAGTGGACAGAGTACTATTATAAGGTTATTGATTCGGGCTTTTAAGTCCAACAGAAAAAAAGAACAAAAAGTAACAGTAAAAGGGGTTTTAGCTTACAAAAATTAAAAAGTCTGTATTTAATAATAAATGTCACTACAAGATTGACTAAAACTACAGTCTATAAGATTAGAGTTGGCACAATCAAAAGGCAGGAAAATTTTGAGGGAAACGATTTTATTGGTCCCTCATGTTGAATGCAACTACAGAAAAAAGATGCTCTACTCTACCCCTTTTCCGGAAAAAAAGTATAACATGGCAACACCAATTTTCCCTTTTTATAACCCCAAAACTACCTCCACGTTTGTTGTTTCCCGCCTTCGATTGTGCCAACTCTAATCTTATAGACTGTAACTAACATAAACAAATGCAAAATCCAGGTTGGATCGTCTTCCAGGTTTAACAAGAGTATAGTAGAAGCAATTTCAAAATAAAAAAAATAGAAGCCAACTAAACTAAACAAAATGCTACCATTCTTAAAAGATCCCCTAAATTTATAGTGATGTATTATATAGAAGTAAGTTTTTTTTTTTTATAGTAAACCAAATCAAAGACTAAACTACTCTAATAAATAGAATAGGTTTTTTTTTTTTTTTTTTTTTTTTTTTTTTTTTTTAGCATTATAAAATAGAATAAACAGGTCAAGTGTATGCTAGTCAGCACACAGCGAAGGTCCGTAGGCAACACTGTATTGTTTAAACATTACGTATCGGTGGTGCTGTCATTGCGTAATAGTTCATCTTACTACCAAGAATAGACTTCAGGAAAATTTAATCTTTTATATAATCGAGTAGAGTCCCGACGGCGACGACTCACCTCTAAATTATTTATAACGTTAAAAATTGGTGAGCCATAAGCTGGGATTGAACCAGTGACCTCATGTGCATCAGGCGGAAACGCTACCGATGTGCTATGCCTGTGTAATGATTCAGAGGGCATTAAACTTTCTATTTAAACAGTATACTATATCTATTTAAATATTTTAATTATAACTATCTCTTTTTTTTCTATATTTTATTCTGCCCGTTTTCACGGGCATAACGGCTAGTATATAAATAAAAGGGAAATACACTACTATGTAGTTTTTTCTTATAGGGGTAAACAAATAATTTAAAGAATAAAGCAAAAGCAATGTAGAAGCCAAATAGATCTTTGGTTATTGATTTTTGTTCCAAATTTTGTTCCTTTGTTTGCTTAATAAACCTGTATTTAATTTATTTTTCTAGGTACCGTATAACATATGAGAATCTGAGAAGCAGACTGTTCCAATGGATTAAAAGAGCTGAAGAACTGGTTGAGAAGGATAAATCTGGTATTAATATTGAATTTGCTCAGGATTCTCTAGATGAACACAAGGTAAATTTCACTCGTAGCTACTTTACTCTCTATCTTTATTCTTTATTCTTTATTACCAAAAAAAACCCTACAAAAATATAAGGCTCTACAGGGGGTATAAATACCCGTACATAGGTTGGTCCGAAACGAAAATAAAGAAATAAAACTAAATCTATCAATCTACTATCTATCTACTAAATCTAACTATCTATCTGTTTTTATTTGTGTTTTACTTTTAAGTTGTATTTTATGGTTTTTTATTGATGTTTTAAAACTTTGAAATTGTTTACAAGAATATTCAACTGTAAATAAGGAACGGTTTCTGAAGTTGTAGAGTATTTTATAACAAGATAAATAGAAGAGGTTGTTTTATCTAATGTATAATAAATCCCTGATTAGTGTGATAGTGATAATGTACAAAGAAGGAGTATTCATAAAATGTAAATTTTGTCACCTTGCTCAAGTGCAAGATGTATCCAGAATACTATGAATTTAACTATGGCAAAAATACCTCCATTTTACTCTTTTTTTTTTGGTCTTATATTACTTTGCTTTGTAAGTTTCATCACACATTTCCATTACCCCAATTTTGAACCGTCTTTCAATCTTCCCCAAATTTTGCACATGGAAACAATTTAGATGAAGAATGCAGTAAAAAAAATGTTGAAATTAAGACTTTTTTTTTTTTTTTTTTTTTTTTTAATGGTATTTTTATATTAATTATTTGTTTCACTTCACTTGCTCGTGAGGTATTAATTTTGTAATTTATTTTTAATGTTATTTCCTACTACCTACAAAGCTGAAGTTTTCACTGATTATAATATTTCCTAAGATAATGCAAGTGATTAATATTTTGAAAGCATGTCTTTTAAGCTTATAGATTGTTATTCAGTCAGAGAAATTTTAAGAATATTGTTGCTGTTCCTCTTAAATATGGTTTGGTGATGTTTAAACAGATATTGCCTTCAATAGTATTTGTAGAGGAGGCTCTTAATGTTTGTAATTTCTGAGTTTAAAATAAACTTTTAAAAATTTGTATTCAATATAAGTTTTTGTGTTTACTTATAGTTATTGCATTGTTTTGCAGAGGTTCTTTGGTGACGAGAGAGTGATGAGAGAGATGGTATCTGTAGATCTGCAGAATGCAAGTGATGCAGTATGGGCGTCGGTGAGTCCTGAAGGACAGGAACAGCTTGGCGCAGCGATGCAAGGTGCTCAGCAGTCGCTGAAGAATGTTTTGAACTTAGCAAGATCAAGAGAAGCGGGACTTTCCCAAGCTGTTGAACTCTACAGGATGTACAAGGAGGCGCTGGGAACAGCTAGAGGTGCCTTAGCGAGACTTGCTGCTCATTCTGATGAACCCGCTACCACTCTGCCTAAACTTCATTTCAATATTGAGAAACTTGATCATAGTATCTCTGAAGCTCAGGTAGGCCCTGAATCCACATTATCTAAATTATTATTTAGCAGGAGCCTAGTACTAAAGGTCGACCAAGAAGTCATTTATACAGGAGAAACTGAAAGCTTAGCTTCGTTTAAAGTCGGAACTTCCGAGTATTGCCGAAGTCAGTACAGTCGGGTGCTAAGACAATACCCATTTCTAGTTTGTATGATATGCGCAGTTATGTCAAATCTCACGAATAACAACAGGAAGGTTTCCAACCTGTTAGGTTTCATGTTTTGTTTGTTTTTATACAGTATGAATTATAATCACAGCTCTCCTAAACGTTTTTTGTACGATCCACAAATCTACGGGATGATACAAATGCAAAGGACGCTACAAATAATGGGGTTGGAACAAACCTCATATGTATTTTATACTATGTTTTTATTAGCTTGCTTTCTTGTTTGTTTGTTTGTCCGGTACATATCTTGCAATCAATTTTTAACTAACTTCCCGAGTAGCTAGATATTTGAAACTTTTAGAATAGCCCAGAACACGATGACAATGCATTATTTTAATACTTTTATCCATCTTTCAGCAAAATATAATTCGTTTTCAGCAAATTGTGCTGTATGGAAGTTATTTTATTTGTTTTGGCATGTCTCATATTTACAATCTTCATTTTGACAAGTTACAAATTTATGATTGATGACAGACAATTTAAAAACGTAGTTTATAAAAAGTTCTTTTTATCTAGCAATTATAGGCTATTGTTTTGAATAATCAATAAATAATAATATAAAGATATTATAGTATATTATTAGTGATTTCTTATCAGGTACAGTGTTGCCTGTTGCAAAAAATACAGAAGTTATCAAAAATTACATGACACCAAAACAAAGACACTAGCGCACTCCTCAGATTTCCGTGACTTCTTGGTCGACCTTTAGTACTAGAACGATTGGGACAAATAACTTGTTGGAACCTACTACATATTAGCTCCCTACTCTTTATTAGCACCTTACCTTGAATTGGCTCCTTACTCTTTATTAGCTCTTTACTCTGTATTAGCTCCTTATCCTGTATTAGCTCCTTATCCCTGTATGGAGTCAAACAACTTGCTACCACTGAAGCAATATTGAGCCATGTAAATCACAGTGCCAAGGCCTGGGATTGAACCCATGACCTCAACCTTGATTCATAGATGGCCGAGCAGAACTGTCCAATGCCTTTAACATCACAGCTACTCTGAACCTCTCTAGCTCGACCTAGTATTTTCCTACTTGTTTACAGTAATCAAAGTGTTTTAAGTTATAACCTTTACCAACCATTTCACAAGCTTTTATTTAACTTGCAATGTTTGTTTGTATGTATGTATGTTCGGGTCAAATCATGCAACTGAAGTTTAAAGCAGTTATCCTCAACCGATTGAATTGAAATTTTGCATACACGTTTAGTTTGGACGACAATGCATGGTTAGCTAAGTGACGTCATTCTAAATCCAATATAGCGGGCAGCCCAAGATTACAGACTATTTTTTATTTTTATTTTTTTGTAGCCCGCCCATGATATGGGTATCAAATGAAAGGGTTTGGGGAGAAGAATACGAATAAAAGCTTGTACATATTTTATTATTTTATTATTTTTTTTAAATCGACTTATTATAATAATTATTGCAAACTTATGTTTGTTTATATTTAGGCTCATCAAGGAGATGTGGATCTGATGAATGATAAGATGAAAGAGCTCGTAGCTGTGTGTGACCCAGCAAGTAGGTCCAGGCTTGAAGATGAGGCACGAGGTATTAGTGAGGAATGGGCTAGACTCGTAGCTTCTCTTACCACAAAGAAAGAGTCTCTATCTGAAATACTTCACTTGTGGGAGGTAAGCTCATATATTTTAATATTTACAAATCTAATCTTCTAACGTGCAATTAGATCTAATGTTGTTATTAATGTAGTTGTTAAGAAGTTAAAAAAAGAGAGTGTTTCGATAATTTTTTTATAACTTATAGTTAAAGAAAATTATCGTGTTCCAAGCTGGACAAGCATAATAAGTTGTCCTTATACTTAATTTGCAGCTAGTATTAGAACGGGGAGGGCAAACCACTTGTTGTAACTTAGCTATTAGGCCACTTATGTGGGCCACCTTGTTCACTAACCTGATATAGAGTTCTGCACCTTCACATACCAATATACTGAAGTGAATATGATGATTATTATTGTAGTGTAAATTGAAGTGCCCTGGCTTGGGATTGAATCCATGACCACTACCCACGACTTTGATTCATAAGTGACTGAGTAGAAGTTCAAGTTATTGTAATCGATATTTTAAGTAATTAAAATTATTGTTTATTGTTTTTGCAGGACTTTGATGTTCATATGAATAATTTCAACACCAACATCGCAGATATTTATGAAAAGAGTAAAAACATTGAGCCTGTCGTGAGAAGTAGAGAAAAACTACTCGAGTCCAAGACTGTTCTTGAGGTACGCTATTCTATTTCATATCATACATGTTTCTCATTATATTCTTGGTCTTAATACAGTAAAATCGTAATTAGTTATGTTTTTAATTTATTTACTCAGTGTTCAATATTATACTAGTTTTAAGGAATGGTGATTGAATATGGGAACTATGGTAAAAAAAAAAAAAAAA
>KZ651166.1:591327-621887 GCA_001010745.2 Gerris buenoi | reverse complement strand
TATTTTGAGTTCTCTATATTTTTCCTGTGTGCGCGTCAAAACGATCTTTAATACTGGTAAGTTTCACGCTTTTATCTCTTTTGGTTCAAAAGTTATTGGAACCGTACAGAGTTACAGACAGACAGACACATGAACGAAACTATAGGGGTTTCTTTTTTTTGGTTTTACCAACGAAACCCTAAAAAAGGGTTAGTATTGCATGTCATTCAATGCTTTTTGATTGTTTCTCCAGAATATTTTTATTTATTATTAAAAAGTGTGTTTAATTAGTTATTAATAGCAAAATGTCTGATTTATAAAAGAAAAAATCGGTCCGAGACAACTTAAACAAACTTTCTCATATTATACGAGTTCATAATAACTTAGCCCAGTGTTTCTCATTTATTAGTTCGGAGGTACATTTAAATATTATTGAACATTTCATCAACATTTATCATAAAAATAACTTCTCGGCAAGGAATCGAACCCGGCCTGTCTCCATCCAGCGTTTAAATCTATTTTCTCGGGAACTAGATTTTCAAGATAAAGGTACGCTTGAATCCCTGACGTGTCGGTTTTACTTATAACCTTATTCATGGGTCTAAAAAATAAATTATTCGTGTATGAACCAATGGCTTCAAACCCGCCCTCGTTCATTTTAGGATAATGGTATAACAAATAAATTGACCAAGTAAAAAATAAATAAAAAGTAAATAAAAATAAAAAATAAATAAAAATAAAAAATAAATAAAAAGTTAAAAATAATTGACCCTTGGTGTGTGTTTTTAGCACATGTAAAGGGTCTGTGGTAAATCAAGTGCCGACTTAAGCTTATAGGTTGATTTACCTTTAAAAAATCTTTCACTTAGACGAGTCTCGAAACACAAACTTTGTTACATTCGAGAGATTTGGTTTCATCCAAGCCAATTTACTCTACATGTCTTAAGATTTTAACAAGTTTATTCCCTTCAAAAAACTTGTTATAACTCTTGTAATTTTTTGGGGGAAAAAATTCATTCTAAATTTTTGAAAAAAATAAATAAATAAATACAAGAGATTATCGGAAAAGGCTCGTATATATATTATTTGATAATCCTACGTGTAAAAAACTATTAATTACAATAAAAAATCTTGCTCCACTTTGGAAAAAAAACCTTTAAAACTGCCGGCACAAATAAATCATTACAATAGGTACTCACTGTGAGTATTATGTTTGAGACAAACTATTCATAAAGGGTAATTAAAAATTATTCTAACTATAACAATCTTTTCTTTATGTACGTTATGTTAGATATTCTTCAAAGTAAAAAAAGATGTAACTAATAACTAGTGTTTGTTATAAAAACTAAATCTATATTTTAGGGCAAGTTTTGAACTGTTTACAAATAGTGAATACAAAGTCACGCGAATCTCTTTATGCATGCTATAGTTCTCTGGAGTGATGTTTTTGTGTTCTTTCCAAGTGATTTTTCGTGACACGATCTTAACAAAGATTTATCAGTGTTATACTTATTTATAGTCTTGGCTTTGTTATCATTCATTCTTTCAAGCAGATAGCTTTCGCTAAAAAACAAAATTTGCATGATGGAATATATAAACTTATAAACGGTGTTTATTTTTATGGTATTATATTTTCAACATATCAGATGTCAAGGCATGCCAAATAATATAAGCTGAGGGAAAAGGAGGAAAATCCCTCTCGAATCATTTATTAGAGTTTTACTAAACAAAACAAGCTAACAGAAAGCAAATGTTTACTTTATGTGGTAGTCAGTTTGTTTATTTATTTGTACCACATGTTTTATTTCACATTCCACTCAAATGAAGTACATGAATTTATTTACTTAATTCTTGTTGACACTTAAAATTTCGGTAGATAAAGTTTAAATTTGATATGTCCACAAAACAATGTCATTTTAATCTCATTCCTCTTTGATTTCTCCACTGATCTTTTCTTGTCCCTTAACACACAAACGACGTTTTAATCTCATTCTTCTTTGATTTCTCCACTGATCTTTTCTTGTCCCTTAACACACAAACGACGTTTTAATCTCATTCCTCTTTGATTTCTCCACTGATCTTTTCTTGTCCCTTAACACACAAACGACGTTTTAATCTCATTCCTCTTTGATTTCTCCACTGATCTTTTCTTGTCCCTTAACACACAAACGACGTTTTAATCTCATTCTTCTTTAATTTCTCCACTGATCTTTTCTTGTCCCTTAACACACAAACGACGTTTTAATCTCATTCCTCTTTGAATTCTCCACTGATCTTTTCTTGCCCCTTAACACACAAACGACGTTTTAATCTCATTCCTCTTTGATTTCTCCACTGATCTTTTCTTGTCCCTTAACTCACATACGACGTTTTAATCTCATTCCTCTTTGATTTCTCCACTGATCTTTACTTGTACTTTTACTGCACTTTTCATCTACTGCATTTGAAAATTGCCTTTATCTTATGTGATGATTGAGGTGATACAGTTGAAGGTATATTTAAATCTAATTATAATTACTATTTTCAAGAGGAGACATACAGAGAAAAATAGACTTCAGCGCTGGGATTCGAACCACGGACCTCTCTTTATTTCCAGTAGATTAGCTCTAGCCAATTAAGCTACACTGAAGAATGATTTTCTCTGTCGATAACGATACCTAGTCCCGAATTAAGATTTCATATTTTTCTAGAAGTAAACATTAAAAATTATTTTTCGTCTCATATAGTTAAAGAAATTTATGTAATGGCGTGATAATTTGATTTTGAGATTTTAATGAATTTCTATGTTTTACATACTTCGTGTATGAGAGAGTAAATTAATCAGTTGTTATAGATGAAATTTAGACCGATGTTTATTAAAAAGTTTGACTAATGGGTGTCATACTAAAGCCAGCAGTTCTTAACTGCGGGCTTAGCATTGTGCTAAGTAAAGTCTGCCTTCAGAGAGGAAAACAAACAACGCAACAGGTTGCAGTAACAGGTTTTCAAAAGTTAAGGCCGGGTGAACACCCAACGAACTAGTCCACGTAGCCACCACGTATACATATATACGACATGAACAAAAACGCTTGTAAAAGGGACATTAGTTCGCAAGCATGCTCGAACACATACGAGACATGCACAAAAGCGTCCATAATCAAGTATGCAGGAACAAAATATGGTAGAGGTATATCAAACATGCACAGCATAGTTCAGTTTTCGTCGTAGAATATAATTAAACATGGTGGGGGAATGTTACACTTACGAATAAAATTTCGTATTAGATTTTACCAGGGATTAAAAGTTTGGCACATCTTTAGATTGTTACTCCTCTTATAAATAAAAACAGAGGGGAGTAACAATCTAAAGAAGGTATACAGTATGGTTCTTCATTAGTCTGTTACTCCCCCGATAAAAACAGAAGTGTGATATTCCTTTGTCCCAAAGTAGATTGAACTAAACATCACTTTTTCTTAAAAGATATTTTGGTTAAAATCATTTATATTCTAAAAACACACAGGGGAGTAGCAATCTAAAGAATTACCAAAAGTTTTATTAAATAAATTTAATTTGTAAAAATTTGTTTTGTTTCTTTCTACCGCCAATTTTAACTTTAATGGGAAGCGTCGTGGATAATTGTCCACTTAGAATATATCTTTTTCTATGGTGGGATTTCTGTCACGTACAACTTACACAGTGTTTAAGCTAAGGAGTTAAAATTAGTATTTATACAAATGCAGTTCTACCGCCTAAAAAAAAAAAAAAAAAAAAAAAAAAAAAAAAAAAAAAAAAAAAAAATGCGACATCATTAACGCATTTTGCTGTCATAAATTTTTTTTAAAAAAATAAATAATCGAAAAATTTGCGGACTCGGTTGAAAGTTGCACCAATTATACTACTTGTTTACAAACATTTCCACTTAATTTCGTCTTTGAAGCTGCCGCCATTTTGAAAATAACAACTTTGAAACTTTAAAGCTAGGAAGTTCGGAACTATTTCGCCAATACCTACAAATGATGTCGAATTTGATTAAAATCGAATTTTACAGTCTCGATAGAAACTGTGAAATGCAGTAAGCCCGATTAAAATAAATTAAATATTTTAAAAGTTATGAGCGTTTACATTTTTCAAGTAGGTAGAAGTTTGTTTACATTTTGAACAGCGTGATATTATTTATTTTATCAGCTGTCTAAGTTGGATATAATATATCCGATTTTTATTTTGTAAATAAAAGTTTGAATCTTAAATTTTGCATTTTTTCTTTCTATCGAAAGTATGTAAATATTTGAGATATGACAGACATCTGACTTGGCACTTGAGTGTCTAGGAGCTGTTTGATGAGGTAGAAGTGTTTGCCGTGGGACAGAGACGTAAGATGCAGGTTCTAAGTTAAAGTAGTTTGTTTACCTGACGCTATCCTTGTGTTTGTTCACCTTGAGATAAAGACCCTCTTCAGGTAGATGTTAGAATAAACTTGCGCCAACTTTGAAACAAAAACTTAACTTTTCATACTTCTCTTTTAAACAATAATAATCCGTAGAGAGACTATTAAGGTGCGTATTCTCTGATGCGTGACTTTCCTCCGGTCGATGCTCGTGGTGACTTATATAAGGTGATTGTTACCTCCGGTCGATGCTCGTCGTGACTTATATAAGGTTATTGTTACCTCCGGTCGACGCTCGTGGTGATATATGGTCACTTATGTCAGCACGCAGGGATATCGAGAGGTGGCAGTGTCACTTCTGCTGCTACTCCTGCCGTTCCAACTTCTACAGTCGGTTCTAATTCAGTTTCGGGATGAAATGGATATTATGTGTTTGCTACTGGAGAAGGAGGAAGCTGACGATGACATATTGGAGTTATTAACTAAAAATTGAACCATCCATTTGACTTATAATCCTATTATTATCCTATAAAACTTACTTATTATCCTTATTATCCTATAAAAGCAGGTGTACCCCAAGGTAGCATCCTAGGTCCATTACTGTAAACCATTTTTACCTCCGACATCCCTGAACATCCTGCCACCACTTTAGCATCCTTTGCAGATGATAAATGTATTTTATCATCTAACACATCTCCTAGAATAGCATCTGATCAAGTTCAGGAACACCTCTTACTTCTTGAAACTTGGCTCAAGAAGTGGAGAATCAAAATTAATGAAAACAAAAGTGTCCATGTAACGTTTAGTTTGAGACATGGCGTTTGTGAGCCAGTAACCCTGAACCAAATTCCTATCCCTCATTCTAGTTCCGTCCGCTACCTTGGCTTACACCTCGACCGGCGTTTGACCTGGGCACACCACACAAAACTTAAACGACAAGACTGCAACCGACGCTACAAACTTTTACACAGACTTCTACACCATACATCTAAACTCAGCACACATAACAAATTACTCATATATAACACAATAATTAAGCCCATATGGTCATACGGCATTGAACTCTGGGGTTGCACTAAGCGTTCCAACTCCTATCGTATCCAGTCCCTACAGTCCAAAATCCTAAGAAGAATTGTCCACGCTCCTTTCTATGTTTCTAACTTCACCCTTCACAACGACCTTAAAGTCCCCTTCGTCCATGATCTAGCCATATCCCGATATAAATCCTTCCATGACTCCATATCCCAACATCCCAATCCTTTAATTCAGAACCTTTCATCACCATTCATTCCTGGAAATCCACCTCGACGTCTAAAGAGGCAGTGGCCACGTGATCTATTGAACAATGCTTAATGTCTAAAGTCTAAATATATAATGTATCAATTATTGCAATAATTCAAGCTAGTATCAGTGAGTACTGTTAATGGACAGTTTCTCACTTCAAGTCACTCAAGTCATTGTATAAACTCTTATCAAAATTGCTTATAACATGTAATATTATGTAGTTGCAATTTTCTAATGAATTAAAAAAAAAAAAAAAAACCATTTGACTTATAAATATAAAGGCTGTGAAGTTAAAAGATGTTGTACCGTTTGAACGTAAAGAAGAAAGATGCTATACCGTTTTAATTACGTTTAATTACGCACCTCGTGGACAATGAGACTATGTTTCGGGAGTATTTCAGACTGAACTGTACACTTTTCGAAGTGTTGGCTTGTATTGAAGAAGATCAACACCTGCCTGTTATCAACCGATTTGCTAATCGAGAACTGAGGGTGATATTTTTATTTGATTTGGACGTGTCAATTCAAAGATTAGGGAAGGGTAGAATAGATAAGAGTAACTATTCAAATGCTTCTGAACGTCCCGACACGGCGACGTTGGAATTCAAACCACTACTAATCGGTGAACGTAACTTTGTCACAGTGGCGGCGATAAGGGGCCCGCGGCGCGGGGCGCCCCGGGGCTCTGGGGGCTCCTGGAAGGGAAATAGAGGGGCCCCCACTAAAAGTTTGTGGGGGGCCCCCAATATCTTACCGCCGCCACTGCTTTGTCGCCTTACGACCAACAAGAGGTAGAATCGCTTCAGAGAAGCCGGCTTTTTTGATTTAACCCATGTTTTGATGGGACAGCGTCAGGTTTGGTTCGTGGCTTGTGAAATAGAATCACGTTAGGCGTCGTCGTCTAGAGTTCTAGAGAAAAGTCACCTGTCAGAGAATACGCAGCTTAAAGGCACTTAACTAATACTAAAGTGGTAATGGAGGTGAGTAAAGGGTTAGGTGTATCCAATCTGTCACCAACCATATTATCTGGTTTCTTTGACCCGCTGTGCTGATGGATGCCACTGTTATTGAATTGCAATATCAATAAGTCTTGCTCCTCTACTCTAAAATTAACATTTTTTTCCAGATATTGGTTTCAAAGCACAAAAAGAAAACCTATACAATCATATTTTGTATAACTATATCTAACTACATATATGCCAAATTTATCGTCTCTAATAAAGCCGTATATATGATCTTCTTGATCTGGTATAGGTCCAGAGTTGGGTGGACATCGTCGGGCCCCTGATGAGTCGGCGTAATGCCGTGCCAACATCTTTTTGACGTAATTTCTAGTATTGAACAGTTCCTATGTGTCACTCTTGCTTAGCACATCCCTTGGTGTCTCTCACTAACACAAATTGTGTATATTATATGTACTAGTATATGAGAGAGTAAAATCAATAGCACTTCCAAGCTACGAGAAGTGGCGGCTGAGAAGTGCTTTCGGAGGAGTAGTGTGCGTTTGAACCAAACGGCTGTATAGGCCGCGCGCGTCTGACGCGTGCCAGGAAATCGCCTCCATTGAAATGTTTGCTGTAACCGCGGCAACTCATATGAAAAGCCCGTCGCCGACATAAGTAGTTTAAATGCGTTGTTATCTTAAATTTAAAATATTGCGTCATAACAATCAATACTTTCTCCTTATTTATTTACACTACGTATATATTAAACAGTATAAATAATGACATTACAAACACATCGAGCTATAATTAAACCGTAGAATCTCAGTGTTGGTAATAACAGCGTTTTGTACAACCTCAACGAGGAATTAATGGTCTGTTTGGCACAGTAGAATTAAAAAAAGAACAACAACATAAATTTTGACCTGAAATTTAGGTCAATCAGGTTGATTGAGTGTTAGTGAAGGCGGCGTGTGACTGTGAAGGCGTATATTATATGGGTTTAGAGACGTGTTAGTGTGGGGTCTGAGCGAGTGAGTATTTTTAGACCTATACTTGGCATGTAGACTGTCTCACTATATATTTGCCAAAGTCAAGCAGAACAATAATTTAATTAATTATCTCTGACTCTAAGCCAAGTAGAAATGTTATTCTCGTTACTCCTCCTTTTTTTTAACAATCCAAATTTTTCATTTAAAAATACTAAAATTAATAAAAAATAACTAATAATATGAAATAAGCTGTTGGGCAGCAGACCGTGAAGGGTTTATACCTGCTAAATAGCTTATACAACTTTATTATGTATTAGATAACTTGGCGGTTAGCCTGTCGCTTCATCAGCTTTATAAACCGTATAATTGACATTCGAAACGGGATACAAGCATCTTCACGCTTAAGCATACTTAAGCGAGAGTGGGATATCCAGAGTTGCCCTTTGGATTGAATTACTTACCACGTCTGCTCGACCATCAATGAGTCAAGGGTGGCACGAGGTCGTGGGTTCTATTCCTCGTCGCGACGCTCTGATTTTTATGGTTCACAAAAGCCCCGTTTACACAGTGATAGTTCTCCTACGATATAACTATCGCGGAGGTGCGTACTGTCTGCACGGCGAGATTTAACATATTATAACAATACTTGTCTTGTATAAAAATAAATTTTATTCATATCATATATTTCTGACTTGGATACAGAAATAGAGCATTAAATATATTATAATATATGTACAGCAAACAGAATATTTATATTGTCGAAAACAACAAAATCTGAAATTAAATATGAAGTAAGCTATAATGTTTCCTAGCTATCTGTTATCATGTCGTTATAAAAAGTATAAACAATAAATATACCAATCAGTATCTAGTATCTAGCTTGGTAGTTCTTAAATCTGCCGCGTAAATACTCGTGACTGCTGTGATAGAGCATTCAACATTCAACTATCTCGTCAGGCGAGATAGTTGAATGTTGATAGTTCTCTCGCAACAGAATCTATCTCGTATAGTGAGTCAACAGGCGATAGATGATGCGATAGTTGTTATCGTGACCGCTACTATCGCATTAACGGGGCTTAATGACCAAACCATATACTCGCTTCGGCGGTGCAATGTACAGAGGATGTGTGAAGTGGCTGCAACTCTCTACCACGAGGCAAGTAAATTGGGCCTAAAATATGGCCTAATTGCTAGGTTCGAACATACGCTTCTTCTTACTCGTCTAGTACTAGTACAAGGACCTTACTACTAATACAAAGTGAGTGTAAGTGTTCCCCATTACATGAAGATGAACAATGATGGGTGAACACGGATAGCGGTCCTTGCCTTAAAAACCTGTATTTCAACCAAGCTTCTTTTTCTCAAAATAACTAAACCAATTATCTTTAGGACAAAATAAAATCTGGTAAAATAAAATCTCTTTCACCATTCTTGGACAACTGTAAACTTTTGAGAGTGGGTGGCCACTTAAGAAATAGTATCTTGGTATATAACCAAATACTCCCGATACTTTTGAATAACTAAAGTCGTTTAAGTCGTTTGATTATCCAGCATTATCACAAAATGTTTTTGCATACTGGACCCCAGACTCTGTTAGCACTTCTATTCCGCAAATATTGGATCTCAAATGGCCGCCAGTTAATTAGAAAGTTTATTCATAGCTCTATATAATATATTGTACTCGCTTTCGTGCTGTTACCGCGTCACCTGTAATGAGAGATCTCCCAACCGCTATAGTTACACCGAACCGACCTTTTTTTTAAATTGTAGTGTTGATTTTGCTGGCCCTTATACTCTGACGGAAAGTTCGAGACGAAATTCCCGTTAATATAAATGTTACTTTGCCCTATTTGTATGTTTTTCTGTTAACTCTGTCCATATTAAATCGCTTACCAGTTCAGTATTCCACCCCTTGTTTTATTGCCGCTCTCCAGTGTGTCGTCTCGCTTAGAGATCTACTCTCTAATATATATTGTGGTCAAACAAATAATTTTAAAGGAGCAGCTCGTAAAATTTCTGACAGTTATTTTCCTACGTGCTTCGGATACCGGCCCTATATTAAAACCATATTTAGCTTCTCAGAAAATCAATTTTGATTTTAACGTTCCTCGTGCTCCGTTTATGAATGGGCCCTTGGAATTTAATAATAAAAACATCAAATACCATTTGCATCGGATAATTAGACATTACATTAGAGGGGTTCAACACTATACTGTCTCGAATTGAATCGATTCTGAATTCTCGACCCTTATGTGAATTATCAGCATGTTTGACCAGATCAGCATGTTTATTGCATATGTTTGACCCCTGTTCATTTCTTGATTGGAGATTCTTTTATTCGCTGCACTTAAAGAAGATCTTACTTAAGTTCCTTTTAATCGTTTATCACACTGGCAGCTCATCTTTCAGATCAATTATGTAGTTCTTTTGGAAGTGTTGGGTGCGGAAATATGTTCACACTCTACAAAATAAGGGCAAATGGTTTAGCTCTGAGCCCACCTTAAGGAAGGACAGTTAGTGTGGATAGTTGAAGAATTCACTCACCCGCTTGCCTATCCCTTAGGACGTAGGGTAATCGTGAAGCTTACTTATCTCCGGTTCCGTGAAGATTTATTTTAACGTGACCGTAAAAATTTTGATAATGATTTTGTCTGTCCGTTTGTCGTCAAATTTATTTGTCACGTACCAAATGCGTTATTCAATTATCTTCTAATTTGGTATGGATGTCTTTTGAAGTCATTGAAAACGAAGACGTGAAACTTATTGTTCACATAACTAACAGTACAATATTGTTTAAAGGAGTTGGAGGCTGTTTGGATTAGGTGACAAGAGGATTACAGTAATTCAGTTAAGATTTAGCGCTCAGGATTTGAAAATCTTGAACTCTCATTGGCTCCCCACCCTACTTTTTTCGACTTTCCCGCGCTGTCAACTCATTGGACGAAGACTGTAATTTACAGGGCAATTAAAGAACCCTGATGCAACTCCATTCTACTACCCTCTATTTTACATATCATCTTCAACCATGACATTCATCATGATTTACTATTTACTTGATGATACGCGCATTGGATTAAGCTCGCTTTTTAGATAAGACCCACGTGGTGCCTACTTATGAGTGATATCATTATTATCAGTGGCGAGGTGGGAAGTACAGACAAGTCTAGTGTTCATGTTTAAGTAGAAGCCCTATGTAGTTGGACGGTGTGGCCGCAGCGCAGCGCCACGGGTAAGGTTGTCTCGATACAAGGATGCTGCCCCCACTCGACTCAGTACCCGGCTAGCCGGCCCCCCGCCTGCGCCGCCTCTAAGCCCTTAGACCACACACATATACATTCATATTTATTTTTAATAACCATTTACCAGTTGAGTTGTGTACTGCGTCGTACCGCATCTTCGTACACCGGTATATTTATAATCAGATCGACTCCGGAATCTTGTCAAACAAGTGATCCGATCAGAACGTTTTTCGCGAGTGAATTCAAAGTGTCCTTAATCACAAAAATATATATCGTTCAATTTTCTTTTTTTCTTTACCTCCGATGAAAATCATCTAGTCATCAAAATTCAAGGTAGTTTCATCAATATTATTTTTTTTATAAAAATATATCCTTTCAAAATAAAAATCAATTAAGATTACGTTTTATTTTGTAACTCGTCCTTTTCATGAGGTTGCAGTTAAAAACGATCAAGAAGTCGATAAACTGCATTATGACGATCCTTGTTTCATAAAGTAAAAACAATTTTACAATTTTACCAAAATGTTTAAAAGGATGTCAAAACGTAGAATTTGGTTTAATTTGGTTTCCAGATGTTTTGTAATGCGCCCTATGCTTCGAGTACGCCCAACATCCTCATTATTTTTTAACAATTTAAATTTCTTTACAAGACTTAATACGTATACTATCCTTTTTTTTTTAGATTTCCCACTTATGACACTACTTCTTAAAAATATATTTTAAAGTAGTCATCGCGTTGCTCTTTTTTTTTATTAATAATTTATTACCTAGAGATAACATTTTTATTTTTTTGTTATTTTCGCGTTTTTTGTTATTACATGAATTAAATAAAAATGATTAACTAACTACACTACTCCTTTTTTTCAAAACAAAAACAAATTTAAATTATAGAATTGAGACTAACTGAGGAAAATTCATTTTGACGCTGGGTTTATTTTAAAATTGTCTTTCTAAAGGATGAAAACTTCTCTATCATTACTCACATGTATTGTTAGACTAGCTTTAGACACAATGGATTTAAATATAATTTAATTTACGAAAACAGAAATAATAATTGATATTATATTAATAAGTAATCTCCTTTGATGCGTTTATATAAAGCAATAATTAAGAAAATTATTTGGTTTCAAGCAGAAATAAAAATAAATATTTATAAATAAATTACAAAATAGAACACAATATATGTATATTATTTGAAAAAGGCAAATTTAAAAAAAAAATCTATTTCATTTTTCTGAGTTATTACTATTCTAATGTGGCAGTTATTTTTAGAGTTTTATTTTTTCAAAATCGTTGAAGTATAATAAGAAACTTATATGATCTTATGTTGGTTCTCTGACATGATCTTATGTTTGTTCTCTGACATGATCTTATTTTTGTTCTTTGACTTGATCTTTTGTTAGTTCTCTGACACGTTCGTTGGTTCTCTGACTTCATCTTATGTTGGTTCTCCGGCCTGATCTTGTTTGTTCTCTGACATGATCTTATGTTTGTTCTCTGACATGATCTTTTGTAAGTTCTCTGACATGATCTTATGTTTGTTCTCTGACATGATCTTTTGTAAGTTCTCTGACATGATCTTATGTTTGTTCTTTGACTTTATCTTTTGTTAGTTCTCTGACATGATCTTATGTTTGTTCTCTGACATGATCTTTTGTAAGTTCTCTGACATGATCTTATGTTTGTTCTTTGACTTTATCTTTTGTTAGTTCTCTGATACGTTCGTTTGTTCTCTGACATGATCTTATGTTTGTTCTCTGACATGATCTTATGTAGGTTCTCTGACATGATCTTTTGTAAGTTCTCTGGCATGATCTTATGCTGGTTCTCTGACATGATCTTATGTTGGTTCTCTGACATGATCTTATGTTGGTTCTCTTATATGATCTTATGTTGGTTCTCTGACATAGTTTATTGAGTCCTTTTGGTCAATGAAAGTGACTGTTTCTTAAAAAAGTTACAAAACTTACCTGTTCATTTAATTAGTTGGTTTTTAGTTTACTGGTTTTCGCTGTGTAACATTTTTATTTTTTTATAACTTATAATATATGCAAGGTCCCATGAATCAGTTTCTACTGATTATTTTGTTATGGAGCATGCGGTGGAATAAGGTTGCATTGTCCTTTAAACCCCAATTGATTTCGAGTAGTTGGGTCTTCGAAAATGAAGACCCCCCCTCCCCCCTACCTCTTTGGGTTATTCTCAAAAAAAAAAAAATCGTACCCAACAATATAATTACTCTGCAAACATTATATTTCCACAATTTACTTTTAAACTGTTGAATTGTGAGCAAAACTACACAAGTATTAACAACTATACTCGAGAATTGATAACTACTCCGGTACTACTCAAAAATTGAATCCACAATTTACTTATTTAATAAAATAAAATAAAAACTAATTTCATGAATCAGATAAGTAGTAAACTTAATATGGCAGCAATTCCCGATTCTTAAACTTATTTAATTAATATAAACGGTTGTGTATGAGACCTTTAGGTATTTTCGTTGTTATGCTACGAATCTTGCGTTAGTTAGGTTATCTTTCCGCGGGTGAAATTTGGTACTTTTGATAGAACAATGTATTGAGTGAAAATGTATTGTTGAAGTTTCAAATTAGATGAATATATTGAAAATTCAAATTAGATATTTCTATTGAAAATTAAATCCCTGTTCCTTTAATGTCCTGGTCTTGAGTTATATTTTTTTAGTAACATTTATGTTTGCCTTATTAAATCATTTTTTTGATTTATTACATCAGCTTATTTGACAGAGCGTATATAAGGTTTTTTACAACCCCGCTATTTGTACCGTCCTTTGTATCGTCCCGCGGATCGTTCGGGAATCGTTTAGGACAAGTTTTATACGCATGTGCTAACATTGTACGGCAATAAAATAATTCATGTCAGGTTGCAACGGGTTTAGGACTATAATTCGCAACGTATTATTAACATTCAAGGAAACCTTCTTGTTGATATTTGTTATTATTGACATAATTGCGCACAAACCAGTACATGCGGTATTGTCGGAGGATCGTTGGGACCGTGCAGTGAACGGTTCGCAAACAATCCCTGCCCGGGTTGGAACAGTTTCGTGTACGGTACGAAACACTGTCACAAGTCGGCTTGGAACTGATTTTATCTATTGCGTATGCCCGTGACTATCCCGCGGACGGTTCAATGTTCGGTTGGAACAAACCTATATATTTTATTTGTTTAGGTAAAATAAATTGATATTATGTGGTGATAGTGAATAAGTTTCTATTGTCGATCTGAATTATTGGACAACTCATTTTTTATTCTTTGGTTTTATTTGCTGTGGCTTGTCCTCTATGACACGATCGATTTATCGAGGGTTGAAGAGGATTTTCCAGGGGTGGGGCCTAAGAGAACGGCTTCCCAGTTCTCGAGGAACTCCGCGGTTTCGGGGTGTTTAAACGTTCTGGCTTCATCCAAGGGTGTCCTTCCCATTAGGTCCTTCGTCGTCACCAGCTTAGGACAGAACTCGAGGAGGAAGGTAATGTAGGAGAGGTGTCCGCGGGCCGCAGCCAGATGCAAAGCCGTTCTCGACATGTAGTCTTTCTTGTCTACGCACACTCCCGCGTCCATCAACGAGGCCAGAGTCAAGATGTCTCCGGTCCTTGCCGAAATGAATAGATTGGATTCCGGACAAGAGCACCTCCTCTTGTGCCTTCCCATCCTCAGGAAAGTCCTTTCGTAAGGATTAAGAGCGAAGTGACGGAACAGAGCCGAGATGAGGTAACTCGGTGCTTTGGGGTCTTGTGAGTGGACGGCCACGCCTAATACTCCGGGTACCACGAGTAAAACGGCTCCCGACGAAGACGCTGCTAACGGTACACCCGGCTTACTACTCGACGCCGTCATCATACTTAAAACCTTCTCCACGCACTCGCTGCAGAATATCTTGAGTCCGGTAGTGGCGCATATACCTCCGTTGGCCAGAGTGGCTCCCAGAACGCTCAAGGCGTCCGAGTCGACTTGTAGGCTGGAGCATTCCAAATAGAATTGCACGATTTTGTCCACGTCCCTGCACGAGGAAACTATCTTCTCGGTCCCTATCATCCAAGACAAGATGGCTTTTAAATACTCGCTTTTCCTCTCCGAACCGACGAACGTCTTGCTGTCGAAAAGTACCTCGGCCCCACCTGTCAGATCGGACACCATTTTCTTTACACTCTCATGTCTCTCCATCGAAGTCTTGGTTTCCAACGAAGAATTGACTAGCTGCGCCGCCACGGCCAAAGCCCCCGCTCCTACTAGAGGATTCCCCGGCTCCCATTCGGAGGTGGGTTTAGACTCGAGACCTATCGACTGGTGTAGGCAGGAGAAACCCAGCGAGTCGTTCGCCATAAGATAAGTGACCGTGTGTAAGAGTTCGTTGAGTGGGAACGTTTTCTTTGTCGGGCCCCACCTCAACCTTTGCCCGTCGGCGCTAGTGATACTCACCGCCAAGTCCGTACCCGTCATCTCCTTCACAGCGCTATAGTAGATAGACAGACATTTAACCCATTCTTCGACGTTCCGAATAGCCAAGTTATTGTTTAGAACTTTAAGCAGCAGCGTACTTACAGGTTCGGTGACTGACTTGAAGGTTTCGTAATTGATAATTATATCGGTGAGCTTCCTTCCTCTGTATATCTTTTCGAGGGCTTCCCTCACCGGAGCCAGCCTCACGTCTTCGTTGGGGCATATTCCTCGTTTAGTCAGCTCTTTGAACAAGGTTATAACCGGCAAGGAATCGTAATGCTCTTTGATCCGGTCGAACGCCAGTTTCAACGGTTCTTCGTCGTTTAAAGAATTTTCGCTTGCACCGCCCTTACTCGACCTCATAGCGTCATCCTTAGATTTGGCAGAAGGCGACCGACCGTCTGGACCGTTTGTATTTGTCGTGTTAAAGCTCATGGATTTAGAAGCTCTGCGTTTACCAGCTGAAGGTGTCCTCCCTCTTTCCTCGGATTTAGGTTCGCAATCCAACACATAGCCCCTATCCGAACATTTCCTTTCTCTTGCAAACATCTCGAACCTCTTCACTCAACAAAAACTTAATCGGCTAATTTTGCTTCAAATTCGATTCCTGAATTCTATTAAAATTTATCATATAAAATAAGATAATAATACCAACTCGTAACGTTTAAAACATTTCCTCTTTATTGAATTTAATACTCGTTCTATCAAGTGTTAAATTGTTTGCAATTTAGATAGAGAAACTGACATGTGTCATGCTGTCAATGAATCTCATGTGGTTGGTTGTATAATTTGATTTGTGTTTCTATTAAAGTTTGTTTGGTAGATTGCGGTGGCTGCAGATGAGTATGTGATTCATCTAAGGAGTGTGCGTCTGTTCGCTGAGACTCCGCGGCGCCTAATATTCCACACTGCTGTCTTTATTCAATTTCAGAGTTGATGACTCAGTTGCCTGCAATTGATTCAATTAGGGTTAAAAGTGTGCTCGGGGCCTAGAAATATACAACCCATGTTTATTTTACTCTTTCTCTCCGTGAACGATAATGACACAATTTTATCATAAATACTATGCTGAATTTTTGAGTATAATTGAAACGACTTTAATTTTGGGCAAACAGTAGTCATGCAAAATTATATTACAGTCCAAGAAATAAAAAAAAGTTTCTAACTATAACATAATGCTATAATTTTATGTATAAGTTTTCTTTTTTTTGCCTTTTAAGAATGTATGTTTGGTTCGTCGTTGACAAAAAACAAAAACAAACCGGTGGACAGCGGCCTTGTCCCGCCCATTTTGGTGGACTCAGTGATTTTAATTATCCCGAGTACAAAATTAGTTGATATCCCGAAAATCAAGTCAATGTAAGTTTGTCAAAAGATATGTGACCACATTTGGAGTAATATTTGAATAACTAACCTATCAACTGACAAACTATCATCGACTATTTTTTGTCTACTAACTAATTTTGTAATCATGAGCATGAAAATCACATTGTCCCCCAAAATGGGCAGTTGTGGCTGTTCTCCACCGGTTGGTGGAAATATATCGCCGAGCTATGCCCCGCACATGGCCCTGAAAGATTCTAGCTTGATGTTAGTCAGACACTATTTTGACACGCTATTTCCTGGACGATGTGTTATCAAAATTTTATTGAGAACTTAAATTTGACTCCTCCTCCATGTTTAAAACTAAGAAGAATTAATTAGGACTTCATTAAATGACTACATTTAATTACGTCCGGAATGAAAGAGTACGCACTTTTGTTCTTATAACAAATAGTATTATAAGTATAAACTCCTTGTGATACATGTTTTTGTCTGTCAGTAAATGTCGATTCCATGACGACTTCTCTGATGATACGAAACTACCACATTTGTGCCTCACACAATATGAAATCAAGCAAAGTCACAGGGACTTTAATGAACAATCACCTGATTTATAAGCATCACAGGGCCTGTGATGCAAACTATTGCTTGTCATAGGCGTTGGATCTGGGATGCAACGGAGTCTTATCAAAGTCACGGGAAAGTTGACGTACCCTGACTGGTCTGTCATGGTCACAGGAACTCTGATAAACACTGTATTGTCTGTCATGAACACAGGATCTATGACGAACTGTCTTTTTCGTCAGTTTCAGGAACGTTGACAGGTTGACTTATATTATCTTCACATATTTGTATTCGTATAGTTCTTTATCTGGGCTGTCATCGTCACTATAATTGGTATGAATGTATAAATAAAATAAGTGGTGAAGCGAAGGATTTGTAATAGTTTTAAGACGCTGCTGAGAAATGCATCCCTTAGTTTGACCTTGACTCCTTCCTTGGCTGCACATTGATCTGTTTTTCACCTTGTCTCAATTTCTCTTCTCTATCTTTAACCTTTAAATGACCATACTAATACTATACACTGTTATTAGCAGGGAGAACTGTATACATACTAAAGAACTACTTCGATATGATTTCAACAAAGAAATAGCTATAAAGCGCCACATTTTCTGGAAAAGTTTATTTTTAACATAACGTGTAACGTGTTTACAGGGATGAAAATGTGTAAGTGCATGATTCTACCGGGTGTGCCATTTTACAATTGTATACTAATACAATAGATTATGGATCTTATGGTGTGAAATGATGAAATAATCCATTTTGATTACCATTTAGTCCGCTAGGAGCTCTGATATAATTTTATATAAGATTTAGATGACCTTAGGAAGGGTCGAAACGTCTCTCCAAAAAATGGAGTAGTTCTTTTTATTGCTTTACACCTTATCATTCATCGAACATTGCAACATAACACTTTAGAAAGTTCATATATGGAAGTGCTGAAGTAAACATCGGCGATATATAGTATAATATTACGATGAATACAAGTGAAATAACAACTAATCTGTCTCCTATGATATTCTTACAGCTCTGATAACAGAGCTCATCTCCTTTCAATACTTGGTTCTATAGTTTTTCTTCAACTTTCACTTATAATTTAGTACACTCATAATATGTAGATATGTCACATAACGTTACTTTTATAATTATTGCATTAGTTCATCTCCAGGTAAGCTCTTCAAAATATTTTATCAGCATAATTAAAAAATAATAAAGTAGTGGATAAAGTACTTATACAAACGTATTTTAATATCGTTGTTAGTTTTGTTAGTTTTTGTTAAGTTGATCAATTTGTGTAATGATAGTAGGGTTAGTGAAAGCATGAAGTGATAAGACTGCGCGGTAAATAAATGCATGATGTGATAAGACTGCGTGGTAAATGAAAGCATGAAGTGATAAGACTGCGCGGTAAATAAAAGCATGAAGTGATAAGACTGCGCGGTAAATGAAAGCATGAAGTGATAAGACTGCGCGGTAAATAAAAGCAAGAAGTGATAAAACTGCGCGATAAATAAATGCATGATGTGATAAGACGTCGCGGTAAAAAAGCATGAAGTGATAAGACTGCGCAGTAAATAAAAGATGAAGTGATAAGACTGCGCAGTAATTAAAAGCATGAAGTGATAAGACTACTTGGTAAATAAAAGCACGAAGAGATAAGACTGCGTGGTAAATAGAAGCATGAAGTGATAAGACTGCGCGGTAATTAAAAGCATGAAGTGATAAGACTACTTGGTAAATAAAAGCACGAAGAGATAAGACTGCGTGGTAAATAGAAGCATGCAGTGATAAGACTGCGCGGTAATTAAAAGCATGAAGTGATAAGACTGCACGGTAAATAAAAGCATGAATTGATAAGACTGCGTGGTAATAAAAGCATGAAGTGATAAGACTGCGCGGTAAATAAAAGCATGAAGTGATAAAACTGCGCGGTAAATAAAAGCTTGAAGTGATAAGACTGCGCGGTAAATAAAAGCATGAAGTGATAAGACTGGGGGTGATGCTGGTTTGGTTAGTAAAGATGTGGTGCCCTTGACCTCGTCTGATCTCTTAGCATCTGTTCATCTGTTAGCATGTTGAGGTGGGTCCAGAATCCCTTTTATATAATCAATCTTATATAGGATGCTGCGTCTCGTACCATGTCTTGCACGATCTTCTAGTCTATGTTTAGATAAAAGCAATGCATTAACTGTACACATACTGCGGTTGTTTACAGTTGGTACTTATTTAGTATGGTTGGAGGCTGGAGTTTAGAGATGAGGTCATGACCCCCGACATCGTCTCCCCTTCCCCTTCCTTACAGAATCCTAATACTTCTTCAATAACAATCATTCTGTAATCCATAACCATTACCGGCAACATTACTCCTCTAATATAACTGCCACAATCCTCAAACACCATTTATTTCCCAATCAGATGAAGTTACAATTATAGATAAAGCAAATGGTAAGACAGTAACTTGTTGAATATTTTTAATCTCAGTTACATTTAATTATCATCAATTTACACTTTAGTTGTTACTTTTACTAATATAAATAATCGTGGGCATCGTGGCGAATAATTAATTAATAACAATATTGATTGTGAATGAAATAAAATTTAAAGCTGCCCGCACTCGGTCAATAGTATAGTCAATACACAAAAGTATTGTCAGTACTATTGACCGTGCTCGGAATTGGTATTGATATAAAAAAAACAGTATTGATGAAAATTTTTTATCTACGATTGATGCGTAATATAAACATTCTATCTCTGTTTAGATTCGTAGAAAGTAATTCTTTACGCACCTGTATTAATTGCGTGTCTCATAGTTTTGAAGAATTCCTCTTCTTTCGCCTCTAGCGCCGAAAAGAAGAAGAATTCTTCAACTTTACGCACGATTAGCGAGTTTGTTTACATTTAACAAAACTAATTTGATCTTAATTTAATAAAAGTAACTGTTTTTATCGAGTTTTTTTATGAAAATCAATGAGTGATTTAAGAGATTATGACGAATATGAGGAGAATAATACGCCTTCCGAAAAAATTAATTCGGCAAAATAAAACTTACTAAAAGAGAAATACGAGCTTTCGTACAGGAAGTTTATTCCTTTTTTATGCATTTATTATTCAAATCTAACAATCGTAGATAAAGTACGGTACGCAACTCGTGCGAAAAAGGCATTTTGCATTGCTTGTGTGGTTTTACTGTCGCTCGGGTGCAAACTCCACACTCGCATGCAAAATGCTACTTTCCACACTCGAAGCGTAATGTACTATTAAATTGCATATTAACAATAGTATTTTCAATAATATCATTGACAGTTCTATTGATCGGGTGCGGGCCGCTTAAAGAATGCGAAAATCAATATACAAAATTTCCTATACCACTGGCATTAAACTTCGTTGTTTACACTTTTGTGATTTAAAATTTGCGTGCTTATACATTTAATTATTATTGAATTGAGAATGACCCAAGAAGGAGTCTAAAAATATTGCAAAAGTGTTATTTTTGACCTTAAGTCCAAAAAGCAACAAATTCAAATTATTATTGAAGTTTTAACAAAATTTATCGAATAAAAGAAAATTCCGTGGGAAAGATTTTTAGCAGTAATTTTAATTCCGTTTTTATTACCTAGGATCATTTCTCGATTTTTACCTCGAGGTATAGTTGTTCTAAGCTCAACTTTTAATCAAATTCGATTAGTTTAAGCTCCATGCTTCTGCTCAGACAATATAAAACTGACAGACGTTTATTTAAAACTATTTTTTACTGGTCTTATATTACTTTGCTTTGTAAGTTTCATCGCACACCTATTACCCCAATTTTGAACCACTTCCCGTCATTCAATTTTCTCCAAAGTTTGCACATAGAAACATCTAAGGTGAAGAATACAGGGGAAAAAAAAGAACGTAAGACTAGTTTTTAAAAATGAAATTTTTATATTAATTATTTTACTACGTTTTTATTAACTTGGTTTCTTGTTTGTTTGTTTGTTTGTCCGGTACAAATCTTGCAATCGAATTTTAACTAACATCCCGAGTAGCTAGACATTTGAAACTTTCAGAACAGGAAGTCATGCGAAGTGAAGTCGTTCTGAAGTCGTTCAGAACGATGACAATGCATTATTTTAATGATTTTATTAATTTTTTAGCAGAATTTAATTCGTTTTCAGCAAATTTGCTGCATGGAAAGTTAGTTCGGAAAAAATCCGCATGTTATTTTATTTGTTTTGTCATATCCCCAATATTTACAATCCTTCATTTTGACAGATATCAAAATTAAGATTTTTTTGAGAGGTAAACATTGAATAACAGTAAAAAAGAATAAGTAAACCAAGTAAATAAAAAATGAATTAATTGAATTAAAAAACGTAGTATATAAAAAGTTCTTTTTATCTTGTAATTTTATATTTTTTGGGCTCAAAGGGCCTTTTAACGAGTATAAAAAGTTTTATACGACACTGCATAACATTTACTTAACATCTTAATATAATCCATCAGGAAAATATAAATTAAATACATAACAACAAACTGTATAACCTATATTGAGCTGTATAATTGCCAAGTCAGAAAATGTTTGTAAATTTAAACATATAGAGTGATTTGAGAAAAAAGTTTGAGTTTGTGAGGGAGAGAAAATAGAGAGGGGGCAGACGAACATCACTTACTTATTCTGAATAAATAAGACCTAGTAGAACTTACTTGGACAGGTGGAGACTAGGCTAACCCTTTGACCCCGCAACTTTTTACGCGAGAATAAGCTTATTTTTTTTACACCATTTTTTGGGATATTATATAATATTCTACATGTATGAAAAAGTAAAATCAAAAGTTCTTCCAAGTTATGCGAGAGATCGCGGCTTAGAAGGGCTTTTGGTGAAGTAGAGCGCTTTTGACGCCTAAGCCCACTTTTTTAGACTCGATGATCAAAAACACATGGTATAAATCCATGAAAATTGAATTTTCGTGCAATTATCACTAATACTTTTTCTCTTTATGTTAATTGGTATGTGAGAATTAAAAAAATGTTGGCATAGTTGAAATTAGACATTAGGCCATACCGTGGCGCCTGCTTGTTACATCACTGCAAGCTTGAGTTAAAACACAGTGTATTGGCACTGCATTGCAGATATCTGCCAAATATTTGAAACCTACCGCCATTTTTTTAAAACCATCAAATTTATTTAGCTATACTCAGTTTTCTTGCTTTATACATTATAAAAAATAAAAGTTTTTCTACTCTGCAATTTTATTCTAAAGCTTCTAAAATTAATCCATTTTAGGATTGGTGTAAACGAGTAGCTACGTAAGACTAGCTTATTTGCAACACGCCTGGAATTGGTCTCAAATACCGATGTGCGATGTGTTTGCTGATAATTCGAGTCCCAAAAAGATGAGACATTTTTTACACTGGTGCTCTTCTATTGTTGTGTTGGACCCAACACAACATAGAAGTTTCTAAGTATGTGCTGTCAGCACACAAAAAGGTGTCGTGGGAAATTTATTAAATTTGACGAGTTCCTTAGCCAGTATATGATTGGCCCAGACCAGTCGTTTCAAGATGGTGGCCCTATTATAATTTATTCCAGCTATATACCCTTTATTAAACCATTTATTATTATAATGGCATGAAACGTCAAATGCATTTTATAGTCGTAGCATAATAAAACTACTCCTAAGTCACTATCGCTCAAACCGTTGCCAATATAATAAACTTTAAATTTATTTCTTTTAAGGGGGGGGGGGGATTTATTTTCTCATACAAAATACGTGACAATTTTATTGCTTCCGAGCTTATCACGGGTAAAGGAAGCTATGTGATCGTTCTGTAGAACGAAAATATTTTGTCTCCGATTTCAAAAATTTCAAGACAGAAATAAGTTTCAGACATTAGGGTACATTTTTGGTTCCGTGTCTGTTTGTCGGTCTGTTGCTCAATTTTTTGCGAATCAGCATATTTTAAACAAGTAAGGCGCGCTTCACGTAAGTTCGTGAAGTGATAATCACCGGTTTCTGTACGACTTAGTTAAAATTATCAGGTGTAATAATTGCATATTCTTTTTCTACACTTCTCTACCTTTAAATTGATGTATAACATGCCATAGTAAATAAAACTTTTTTTAGTCACCGACCATATTGGCCGCCATCTTGAAAACATTAGTTGTGCTATTTTAATAGTTGCATATTCTTTTTCTACACTTCAAGACCTTTAAATTGATTTTTAACATGCCATGGTAACTAAAAACTTTTTTTTAGTCACCCGCCATATTGGCCGGGCCGCCAACTTGAAAATATTAAGTGTAGAAACTCCAAAATGCGTCATGTTGCATCAAACGCCGAGATCCACATGTGTGCCAAATTTTATGTTTCTAGCTATAGTAATTTATGAATTGAAACAAGCCAACGGACAAACGACACCAACGGACAGACGGACAGACAGAGCCGTTATATTAGGTTTCTTTTTGTACTTTGTACAGAAACCTAAAACTACGTCCGATTTTTAAGAAGTTTGTATGTTAGGTCAAAATTTGCCCAATTTTTGGTCCTTTATAAGTTTTAATCTTCTGCGCTCATTTGTTTCTCTTCCGCATCTTTAAAAGTACTCATCCGATTCATGAAATTTGGATGATTTGTGGAGACTAGACCGCAGATAGCACCAGATAAATTAGAACAATTTGCGCTCTTAAACTATTACTATAAATTAATGCTTTAATTCATGTAAAAAAAAAAATCAAAAAAAAAAAAAAATCAAAAAAAAAAAAAATCAAAACAATTTTGACATTAAAAAAAACGGGGGAAATAATTAAATAAGTTAGTCAATAATGGCTTATTGTGCGAGGAAGCTATGGCCACACTTATTAGCAGTCTATTTTTTTTTTTTTTTGTCTAACTCTGATTTTTAACATGAAAAACGCAATTATTAATAACACTTGGGGAAAAGGTGAAATATGACACAAAAACGATACTAAATATAGAAAACCTCGACTATTGATAATTCGTACAACGTATGAGTATATTGGTATTATAGCTAGTTGGCCTTATAGGTAAACACTTTTGATTTAGAAAACACAGTTGCGTGCGATCAACAATCCAACAAATTGCACCTGATTACATTTTTTTTTTCTTCTAAATTCTTTATTAGTTTCATGAAAGAAAGATATAAGATTGTTAGGATGGTGTAGATATTAAATAAAATCAATAATTCATTTGATAAGGTCATCTTCAGTCTTGTTTTATTCTACAAACAAACATATATAACATTAAATCCGGTTAAATATAATTACTCATTATTAATTTAACAATACCTTCTAATCTCACTGAAATAAAGTTTTGCGTAAGCTTGTGCAATTAATTATTAACAAATAAAAAGTTTATTAATTTTAAAAAGTTTATGTATTTATTGTTTCGTTCATAAATGTTGAGTTCAATGTAGCTTGATATTATTAAGAGACGGAACTACTGCACAAAAAAATATTTTATATAATCGAGTAGTGTCCCAACAACGACATCGACAACAACGACTCACCTCTAAATGATTTATAACGTTAAAAATTGATGCGCCATAAGCTGGGATTGAACCTGTGATCTCCAGCGTAAGAAGCGAGACCGCTAGCAATGAGCTACCAAACCAGATTGAAACTTCCGGCCTTAAACTTTCTATTTAAACAGTAGTAGCCTACCTATACTTATAATATTTATTTAAATTTTTTGATCATATTTTATTCTGCCCGTTATCACGGGCATAACGGCTAGTATAATATAATATGACTGAGTTTTTCCCTCGTGGACAAGGAAAGACCCTCAGTGAATATTTCAGTTACTCAGACTCGTATAGAGTATAGTCCTCTTCTCTGTCACATTTTGGCTGTCTAACTTTTTTTAGCGTTAATTATTTCTGCAGCTGCGTTTGTCGTTTGTTTGATCCTCTTAGTTTTGCTGAATTTACAAAACAGGGCGGGTCTTAAAAGTCTTGAATTTTTTTCAAATTTATTTTTCTCTTTTAGACTATTTAATGTTGTCATTGAGCCAAATTTAACTCTTGAATGCTAGAGCCAATTTCATCATAGACATGTGGGAAAAAAAAGAATTATTTTATGGCATTTTTAAATTGCACGTCTGATAGAGTGAAACCCGTCTAGGAGTTTTGAAGGGTAAATATGTATCTCGTATACATATGTTATGTATGAATACCTATACGCTCTCTCGAAAACTGTGCCAAATTATTCTTCTTCTAACATAGTAGAGTTCTTACTTCAATTTGATAGAATTCAGTCTTACACAAATAATTTTCTGATATTACATACAGACTATAATAGTCCAGAAAATAGCGTACAAATAATTGTATGTCAAACATCAAGCTAGAATTTTGTGTACAAGTCAATCTTCTACTTTTACTTTATCTTTATCTTTTACTTTTTTTTTAGTTTTTAGTAGTATTCTCATACGACGGAAAGTTTAAATTTTAATTTAGTAGTAGTAGTCTAGTACTTCCTACTGGAACGGGAAGGACGAACCACTTGTTCTAACCTTGCAATTAGGCCATCACTTAGGCCCTTTTTACGCCCTGTGATAGAGAATTCCAGCCACTTCACACATCATACATTTGTACATTGTACCGCCGAAGCGAGTATGATGTGATCAATAGTGAGCCATACAAATCAAAGCGTCACGGCGAGGAATCGAACCCTTTCTCGTTTTACTCATGATTCAGTGATGGCTGAGCAGAAGTGGTTTAACCCACACGGTCACGCTGGCTCTCAAATTTTAATTTAAATCAAAGTATAATTACTATTTTCAACGGGAGACAGACAGAGAAATATAGACTTCAGAATTCAGCGCCGGTATTCGAACCACGGGCCTCCTATATTTCTAGTACTGAAAATATAGGAGAACAACTTAAAGTAATTTTGTTATTTCTAAAAATTTAATTTGAAAAAAGGTCGAGTTAGTCGTTGTTAGTTTATTGGTTCTTTTGTATAGTACTACTTTAATTTAATTTTCTTCGCCTTATCGGAACAAACAAGAAATTTTCCGCAGTTATTTTTACAATGTAAGAATATTAATGTATTTGTTTAATGTTGATTAAACCGCATAATACAGTAATTTTAATCTAAGAACCATGCAATGGTTTAGTTTTAAAATATAAATTTTATTTTAAAGAAAGGGTAAGTAATGCTGAAACAAGAGGTTTTGAAATAAAAAGAAACAATTCGAGGTGAGGCGCCTCTATTCCTGTTGCCGTTTGTTTGCCGTCTTACCTGCCGTCACGGTTATTATTAAACTTCCCTCCTCAAATGATTTTTTTTTTTTTTAGTTTGTTTATATCTAGACTTTCTCTTCGGTTCAAAATCGAGAGAAAACTTGGCACTTGTCATCTAGTGTATTTAATCTGATGATGGTCTAACAGCGCAGCGTAGCGGGGGAGTGTGTCATCCCGAGTTATTCTTAGACGTGTGATCTATGATGATAGTGTGAACTCAGAGAGTTATAAGTGTGATCTGGTGAACAGGTGTCACCACACGTGTATTTATTAAGATCTTTTTCTTCGTCACCAATTTTTATTTTTAGGTGGTTTTTTCATCAGCTAAAACACTTTAGTGTGAAAAGATAAAAAAAAAACTCTTTTCTAAGAAAAAAAATATTAAAGGGATTGTCAAAAATGATTTGAATGAAATGATGCACTTGATTCTTTCATTTATAAATAAACTAGCCGATAGGCCCGCGGTAACGGGCAGAATAATAAATATGGTTGAGAAAAAGAGCTGAGAGATAATTAGTTATAATTAAAATAGATTTTTACTGAGATATTTAAAGAGATATTTTCTATTTAAAGAGATATTTACTGTTTAAATACATAGTAAGTTTTATGCAGTTATAATTAAAACATTTAAATAGGAAGTTTTGTGCTCCGATATTCGTTACATAGGTATGGCGCAAATGGTTTAGTATCTGGCTTTCATCCAGCAGCCCCGGGTTCGATCCCAGCTTATGGCACATCAATTTTTAACGTTATAAATCATTTAGAGGTGAGTCGTTGTTGGGACACTACTCGATTATATAAAAGATTAGCCGTTATGCCCGTGGCAACGGGCAGAATAAATATGGTTAAAAAAAGAGCTAGTTATAATTAAAATATTTAAATAGATATGTACTGTTTAAATAGTAAGTTTTATGCTAAGCGATTATAGTGGGGTGGCTTAGTGGTAGTGCTTTCGCTTGATGAGCTGGAGGTCACTGGTTCAAATCCAGCTTATAGCTCATCAATTTTTAACGTTATAAATCATTTAGAGGTGAGTCTCCGTCGTCGGGACACTACTCGATTATATAAAAGATATTAAATTCATATAACTCATATATATGACTGGGATTAAAATAAATATTACTGTATCTCAGAGGTGAAATTATTTGAAAAATTTGAAGTCTAATCGAATTAAGTAAAAAAAATCGGTCCGTGACAAGTCAGACAAACTTTCTCATTGTGAGATCATAATTACTTAGCCCAGTGTAATTCCATTTATCAATTTTCAAGTTTTCGAAGGTAAATTTAATTATTATTGAACATTTTTATAAAAATTATCATTAAAATAACTTCTCCTCGAAGGGGAATCGAACCCGGTCTCTCTCCGTCCGTGTTTAAATATATTTTCTCAGGAACTAGATTTTTCCGATCTCAAAAATCAAATTTTTGCGCGTTCACAATACTTTTTCTTTATATCAGAAATTAAAATATGTCTCTTGTATAGTACTCTATATATATTACTAGTCCAGACAACGAAGAGTATAAAGGTCAAATAGGGGAAATCATTATTACCCCAGATATACTGCATAACGCTGCCAAATATCGTAATAAAAAGGGGTGTATGTGTGTATTCAATAACCCAACATCTTCTCACAAAATCATTTGTATTTAAAACACTTTTTCGCTTCGGTTAGTTATTAAGTGGCTTTAAAAGTTTTAAGATTGTTAAACATTTGATAACCAATAGATTATTATCTGAATGAAGACTGCATCAGTTAAAAGGTGAACGCCTTCATCAACAGCTTGATTTTCGGTCTACTAATTTTGTACTTATAATCATGAAAATCATTTTTTTTTTCTTAATATAACATTTAAGTCGTGTCCAGACTGCTGAACCGAACAGAGGAAACGAGCCGAGCATTGGTGTCTGCGCATGCCCAGTATAAAGTGCGCCTGCGCATCTCAGACTGGGCATGCGCAGAGATCAATGTTTGGCTCGTTTCCTCTGTTCGATTCGGCAGTTCGGACGAGGCTTTACCTTTTAAACAAAAGAAAGAGAGTCATAAACAACGCATAATATAACCTTTGTATTTTAAATTGAAGAAAAAGGTTATAAACGACGGGAAAAATCTTCCTGTTGAGTTTGAACGGGTTTTCTCCATTGTGCATTCGGTTCCCGGGTTTGTAGATTTAAAAAAAGAAGAATATAGTTACCTGATATAATTTTACTATAGTAAAAGTATACTCAAACGTGTTTGTTATGCGGTGTCTATTAAATGGAGAAGGATGATTTCGTTGGTGTAGAATTACAGTGGAATTCTAATGTCTTAGCTACAACAAGTCGTTGTGAGATTGTTTAGTTTATCGGGTGATTAGTAAGATCTGGAAATGTCAGTTCTGTCTCTTGTAATGCCACACCGCTATTTGATTGTTAGCTTCAATCAGCTGGCACAATCACAGCTGTTACTTTCACTATAATTAAACCTAAATATTAGTTTAGCCTAACTTTAGCTGGGTGATTGATGATTGAGGAGGTCTGTGATTGTTTCTTCTCTAACTGCATCCGACTAGACAAGTATATCATAGTTGTTAATCTTATTGTCTTGGCGTTTGTAGATTTATTTGTTCCTATGGATATCTTTTGATAATGATAAAAAAAAGCTGGGTTTTTATGAAATTTGATTAATTTATTATTATTCTACATTATTACTCTTCATGTATTGTCATCATTACTTTCTCATATAAAGAGAAAGTATTGTGATGGCGCGAAAATTCGATTTTGTGATTTTGATGGTTTTACACGTTTTGAGGTCCCCTGATTCTAAAAAAGTGATGGATTTAAAAAAAAAATGTCTGTCTGTCTTCTGCGTACAGACGCATGTGCGTAAAGTACTGGGCCGATTTTGAAGAAATTTGGCATACATGTTCTGAAAAATTTTCAAATCCGATGGTTTTGATTAAAGAGTTCTAAAATGTTGTCCATTTAAATACAAATCTAAAAAAAAAAAAAAAAAAAAAAAAAATCTAGTTCCTGGGAAGCTTTTTTTATGTATGTATGTATATATGTATATAATTAGGTATATGTGTCACTTCAGACGATATCTTGTCTTAGGATGCACTTAAAAATTTCAACAAATTTTAAAATATCAAAAATATCAAAAAAAGATGAGTTCGTTGGCCAGAATTTATGGAGTTCATTTAGGGGTCAAATTTTGACCATTTAGGGTCAAAAATAGCATAAAATAGTGTTTTTCCATTTTACCTTTCTCTTATAAGAAAATGTGATAAAAGTACAAATAACAACAATTACTGTACTCTTAAAGAGCTTTCCAATGACATGCAACTTGAAGGGTAAATACTATTTTGACTTTTGTACCCCGTAACCGTGTGTACCATTTTTATTTTTTTTCACCCATCCAAATTCTAAACCAAAATTTTCCTTTATTATCATAAGCCAATAATTCGCAGCTTTCTTTGAAAATTCGCTCATTAAGTCATGGTGCATGACTGGACTGTTATTTTGTTATTTTTTATTGAAGTGAGGTTTACTATGTTCACAGTACTACTAGTATTTAAAAGTAATTATATATACTGATTACTACGTGAGTAGATGTCTAAATGGAGCAGGTGCGGAGGTAAAACATAGTCACACCAACCTTAAATTGCTTCTCTAGTAGGAGATGTTTAAAAGTAATCACACATTCATTAAACACTCTGACATTTAATTAAAACTGAATGAGTTAATACAGCGACAATGAACGAGTTAAGTGAAGGACAATGAACGATTTAATTGAATGACTTAATCAATGAATTAATTAATTGAATGATAAATTGTGAACGAGTTAAGGCTAGACGCACACTGGGGGCAAAACAGTCTGCAGACTGTCTGCGGGCTGTCTGCAGACTGTCTGCGGGCTGTCTGCAGACTGTCTGCGGGCTGTCTGCAGACTGTCTGCGGGCTGTCTGCAGACTGTCTGCGGGCTGTTTCAGACTGTCTGCAGACTGTCTGCGGGCTGTCTGCGTGCTGTTTCAGACTGTCTGCGGGCTGTCTGCAGACTGTCTGCGGGCTGTATGCAGACTGTCTGCGGGCTGTCTGCGGGCTGTCTGCAGACTGTCTGCGGGCTGTCTGCAGACTGTCTGCGGGCTGTCTGCAGACTGTCTGCGGGCTGTCTG
>KZ651166.1:569529-587067 GCA_001010745.2 Gerris buenoi | reverse complement strand
ACATAGACTCTACCAATATAAAAACATTTTAACAAATTAATTAATTAATTAATTTCATTAATTAATTAAATTTAAAAAAATTATCTTTTTCAAAATGAATGGGATAATTAAATTTAAAAAAGTAATACAATAAATAAAAATTCAATTAATTATCCAATCTTGCTGAATCTTGGCATTTCGACTCTCTACCGGTACAAAATCATTGTAACAAATATAATAATTAATTAAATGTTACTAATTAATTAATTTTAAATTATTTATTTAAAATTGAAATGAATGAACACCAATCCCCCAGAACTAAAATGCAAAAATATAAAGGATTTATTATAAAAACTTGGTTTTTATGGGCTGGTATTATTTAATAGGTCAAAATTAGGTACTTTTTTACGCATGAATTAAAATATCAACTAAGCAAAAGTTAAAGAGCATATAGGGGGTTGAAATTAATCTTAGTCTAGGAAAAAGCGTGCAAAAAAGTGTCTTACTCAAATCAAGCTACAATTTTGTTTATAAGTTAATGTTTTGGTGTCTTTTACGAATATATGGTCGGCTAAGTTCGTCTGCGGGACATAGCTTGGCAATAGGCATTTGAAAAAAAAAAAAAAAAAAAAAAAAAAACGGTGGAGAGCGGCCATGTCTCTCCAATTATGGTGGACAGTATGATTTTACTGTTCCTGAGTATGAAGTTACTTAGTAGACCAATTATCAAGTTGATGGTAGTTTGTCCCTTGACAGGGGAACACGATTTCGAGTAATATTTGACTAACTAACCTATTAAGTGATACTTTAAAGTAAGTACCTACTCGGAACATTAAATAACCCGAGAGATAAAGTAACTCAAAACATAAATGTGTGTTGAAACATAAGATTGAACCAAGGGACATAAAGTAACTGGGAACATAAAGTAACTCGAAACATATGATTTACACAGTATCATGTCCTTATAGGCTATTGTAAAACATTTTGCTTAATACTACAGCGGAAGTCACACACCACTCTCTTACCATTAGTACAATGGTTTCAAGCGTCTAGACAAAACTTTTTTTTTGTTTGTTTGTTTTTTATTATTCTAAAAACTCTTAACGTAACGTAAGTGAGAGGGACTTACAAATAAAAACTTAATACTTTGTTCGCACTACAGGGTCGTGAGTGAACACAAGAATAAGTCCATCGCACCGTGTCAGCCTTGGAGCTCATCTTTAAGTCTTTGTCAGGTCAATGCTGCTTTTGTACAAAGTTCTATCTTTGCCAACAATCTCAATTAACTTTTTATTTCTTTAAAGATTAATCTATAGATAATTCTTCGATAATTTTTTGATTATCCTTCTTTTAGCGAATTTTCGAAGAAAAATAAGCTATTGCAATGGCTTTAAAATTTTTGTAATGCGAATTTTTTAAATGTTTTTTTCATGGAAATCCGTTTTAGACGATTCTGAATCTATTCCTAAAATTTAACACTTTTTTTATGTATGTATGTATATATGTATACATATATCAATATATGTATGTATATATGTATATATGTGTCACTCCAGACGATCCTTAGGATGCACTTAAAATTTTCAAACAAATTTTAAAATGTCAATAATATCAAAAGCAAAGATGAGTTCGTTGACCAGAATTTTTGGAGTCCATTAAGGGGTCAAATTTTGACCATTTAGGGTCAAATATGGCATAAAAACATGTTTTTTCCATTTTACCGCCTTTTTATATGAAAATATTATAAAAGTGTACATAACAACAATTACTGTACTCTTAAAGAGCTTTCCAACGACATGCATCTTAAAGCGTAAATATTATTTTGACTTTTGTACCCCTTACCTGTTTGTACCAAAAATATTCTTTTTTTCACCCATCCTAATTCTAAACCAAAATTTTCCTATATCATAAGCCTATAATATGCTGATTTCTTTGAAAATTCGCTCATTAAGTCATGGTGGACTTTTTTTTAAAGAAATAATAAATGAAGATTCGACTCTTTTCTCGTCACTAGTTTATGGACTTTTTTAATATAAAATCCACGTCTTATTAGACCGCCCACTCTTGACTTCAACTCCGTATTAAATTATGACTCAATAGAAGGGGGGGGATATACTATTTATTTGATCAAAATCACCGTTTATAAGATTTTAATCAAAGATTATTTAGTAATATTTTAAAAACACAAGAGCAATCCTACTTAACTCAACTCTGAGGGTTTGCCTCACGGAGGGGTTCTCTGGCCCCTACTAGTTTCACCAGCATAGATGGGGTTACCCAGTGCATTCACTCTATTCACAAAATATATCTAAAATATACTCTTTTTACAATTAGTATTAACTTTGACAGCGCGGGATAATCGACAAAATGTGGAGGGGAACCAATGAGAGCATTGAATTTCGAATTCGAGAAGGTCGAAACAATTAGGCAAATAAAAATATCACTTGTCCACCCTCCCACAGTTTTTTTTTTTTTTTTCATATAATTTGGCCAATACGAGTTTGAAAAGTTTAGACTATCTGTATAAAGAGTATTGTGGTGCCATGTTCTCCGTTTTCCTTTTAAAATAAATGATTCTTTGATAGTGTTTTTTTTCTTAAGATCTTAAGAAAAATTGGACAATTTTAAACTTAAAACATTTTTCTACAGAAAATTCTACAGAATTTTCGCGTTTTCTACTTGTAGAAAACGCGGTGGTTTTATGTCAACTTTTCTTGTTTTAAAAAACTAATAATAAATTTTGATTCATATACTTCATAAATGCATTGAGAGCAAAATTGTTTTGTACGAGTATTGATTACTACAAGTAATCTAAAACCCAATACACTGAGGTCTGAATTTTTTTTAAAGTTTTACAGCCTCTATGTAATTTTTTAGGTGTTACTTCATAGGATTTTAATATTATTAAATATGAGGTTAGATATTGAAATTAAAGTGTTGAAAGGGGGAGAAACTGCAATTTATTATAAATTATGGGGTATACTAAACCCGCATATTTAGCCGCTCAAGGTTAGGTTTGGCCCCCCCNNGTTTGCCCCCCCCCCCCCGAAAAAATTTTCTATGTACGCTACTGGTGTGAGATATCTCCTCCCCTGTGAAGGGGTGGATATCTCTTACTCCTACTACTTCTATAGTTTTGTCTACCCTTCTCTTTCTTACCTAATGGACTCGCGTTTGTTTACAAAACTTTCTTTAATAATATATACATATACAGAGGTAAAGAAAGGAATATTGTTTTCTTGTGTTAATTAGGATGTTGTAGGCGTGTAATATGCACAGTTCTTCTGTAATAACGATTACAGAAGAAAAGTTTATTTTGTTTCTAAAAGCCAAAAGTAAAAACCTTCTCCCACATCTCACGATTTAGCTTTAAGAATTACCGCTTTATTACCTCTTGCCGGTAAGCCGAAAGGTAGGCATATTAAGGAAGGTAGCATAGTTTAGTAGGTAGCATAGTGATCTTGATAACCTACAAATGGAAGTGGGTTAGTGAAGTCGAAGACTCAACACCTCCAAACTAAGTTGTTATTTTCTTGTATCTCTACACCAGATTTCGTTTTTATTGTTGCGCCTTACGTTCAGTTTGCTGACGGTTGTTATGAGTTATCATCTGGATGGTTGTTGGAAGTGGTTTAGTAACCGCGGTTACCAAGGGCAACCGTCTTGTTTTGCTCTGCCCCGCTTTATTATTATATTTGTCAGAGATTTCAGTCTCAATTCGGTCTTCACGACCTTCGTTCCCTCGTTTTTAATTCATCTTCATTATGTTCGAAGTGCGGGATTTTATTTAAACTTCTGGGATTTTATTTTCGTTGTTTTTACTTTTACTTCATTCAATTGTTCCGTGTTATTCCTCAGTTTTGATTTTGTTGTGAACACTGTTTTTTTTTTTTTTGTTTTGTTTTGTTTTTTAGGAGATTTTTTTTGTTCAATGAGTACAATAATTTATAAAAAATCAATCTTAAGATCTTATTTCATTTATCAATCAATCTTCTTTTTTTTTTTTCTTCTTTTTTTTTTTCTTTTTTTTTCGATTAATTTTCTTTTTTATTATTGAAGCTTTCCATCTGCTAATGTTTACAAAAACAAGTTAATATGTTTTGTAGATTCGAGCATTTTATTGATAATTTAATGATTACTTAAAATTGAGGATCAGGTAAAAAATGATAAAAGACCTGGAGCCTAAATTACTAGGGTCGATTTTGACAAAATTTGGTATACACGTTTAGAAGAATCATACCCCGAGGCGAAATCGAGAAATTAATTTTAACTCCAAATTTTGGGGCGTTAACCCCCAAAAACTTTGAAAAAACCTGGAAAAAAATAGTTTAATTAAAAAAAATTCTAGAATGTATTCCATATAGTATACAAATCTAACGGTATGCCAACCATTTTGCCGGGAAAAATCTAATTCCTGAGAAAATAGCTTTAAACGCTTACAGAGAGAGGCTGGGTTCAATTCCCCGCCGAGGAGAAGTTATTTTTATGATAAATATCGATGAAATGTTGAATAGTATTTAAATGTACCTACGAAAACTAATAAATCGGTAAAAAAACTGGGATAAGTAATTATGAACTCGTATATGAGAAAGTTTGTCTGAGTTGTCTCGGACCGATTTTTTTTATTATACTAAGGTCAGGTCTGAATCTGAAGAGTATGTTTTTCTTTAAACATTATAGTTGAGAACCCTATTATACATATAGAATAATAATTAAATTGTCGAAGAATTGGACTATTAATAGAGAAACTTTGGACTTAAAAAGTCCTGCCTAGTTTGATAACATTATTTTAAGTAAATCATAAGAATTACCATGGAGGCGTCTTATTACATACCATCTTTGTCTACAAAGCGATACATCCTGGAGAAGAAGATGCAGGCCCATGGCTCGGCTGCCAATTCTTATCAGTGAGTTATCATATAATGGAACCATTTTAAATGCACCTATTAAACCCTCCAAGATTCTCACTCTTTAAAACACTAGGGATAAGGGATGTAGGTTTAACTAGGGTTAAACCTACATCTGATCTGAGCTGTGTCTTAAATGGTTTGTTCAAATCATCATATTAACTGTTAAACTCTTTATTATTAGGTATGTTTTGTTTTGTCGATGTCGAAGCAATATCAAGTAAGTAAGAAAGGGTAGGATGTAGGATATACTAAATTTCCGTTAAATAAGGTAAAGAGCCAAGTTCGTGAAAGAGGATGCTTTAGCTAAACAAGGATAGAGATAAGGCAAAGAGTACTTTGTAAAAGAGAATGCTTTAGCTAAACAAGGATAGAGATAAGGAAAAGTGTCTACTTAGTGGAAGAGGATGCTTTCGCTAAACTGTGCTAAGCAAGGATAGAGATAAGGAAAAGAGTCTACATAGTGAAAGAGGATGCTTTCGCTAAACAAGGATAGAGATAAGGCAAAGACTCTACTTTGTAAAAGAGAATGCTTTAGCTAAACAAGGATAGAGATAAGGAAAAGAGTCTACTTAGTGAAAGAGGATGCTTTCGCTAAACTGTGATAGGCAAGGATAGAGATGAAGGAAATGAGTTTATTTGTCAAAGAGGATAGAGATAAGGAAAAGAGTCTACTTAGTGAAAGAAATAATGCTTTACCCAAACTGTGCTAAGCAAGGATAGAGATAAACGAAAGAGTCCATTTCGTGAAGGAGATGCTTTAGCTAAACTGTGCCTAGTAAGGATAGAGATAAGGGAAAGAGTCTACTTAATTTCTTTCTTTTGATTGGTTAATGTCGTGTTTATTTTACTTCCTCCACTTCCCTTTTGAGATTTATGCTTCTAATTTACTCGATATAGCATGTTTTTAGAAACATTAAGATTTTAGCGTCGTTTTTTTACCTAATTTTATTTAATAGCTAATTGACTTTAAAATATATATTTTATTTTTTCGATTTTTTTTTTTTTTTTTTTTTTTTTTTTTAGAGGCGAGTAAAAACATGTTGCGCTTGTTGTAGGCTTGTATTTATCAAAAAATATTGAGTAGAACCAAAGTTATGAACAATTTTATATAATAAAAAATAGGTTGACAATAAATATATTGAGTGACAAAAGCCACTTATTCGCTAATCAAAATGTTTGGGTACTAGACCACCTAGAGATTCACGGTTTTATTTTGCGTTTGGTCGGAAATTGGCTCAAACTGACTGCAAAAATTCAAAATTTAAAAAAAGATTTGTTTACCTCCCTTTAAAATTAAAAATGGTGGATGCTATACCTAATTTAAAGTTTTGTTGGAGGCTTATTGGTAGATTGCACCAGCAGTAACTTATTTTAAAAGATCTACAACTTTGGTCCTATGACTTTTTATCTTACCTCCATCGGTTCTACCTTAAATAGAGCAATTGTATTTTATTATTATTATTTTTATTTTTTACTTTTTACTTTGTTAAAATTCAATAATTTGTTCTTTCTGATTGGCGTGCTTAGACCTCACACTGCTGCTTCTGGTTAAAAATTATTTGCTGCTTATGGTTTGAATTCAATTTTATCTGTTTCAGGATTTGAAGAAACAAGTTGAAGAGGTTTCTGGCAAAGTTAAAGATTTCAGCGCCAAAACAAAAGAGAATTATATCAAACTTCAAGAACACACTCCTTCCGACATTGATCAGAAGGTAACTTTGGAGATCTTATCTTAAACCTGGGGAGAGATCCTATTAGACCCAAATTTGAGAGAAAAAAAATTGAAATTTTTATAGAAATGGGAGGGACTGGATGGTGGGGATTTTACTAGCCACATTTTTAGCTGTTATCAGAAAAATCAGTCCTGATTACACTTTAATTCTATGCCCATATTGTCCTTACAGGAGGACCTCTCCCACTTTAATTTAAATTTCATTATTACTCTAATTTAAATTAAATTTTTACATACACTGCAACATAAATTAATGTAGTACCGGTGTTAATATGTATGTATATATTTACTTAAAAATAATAACATGAAAATTAAAAATTAGACTGACTGATATTGTGCTTGCAAATTATGAATTAAATTAAACAATAATTAAACAAGAAATTAAGAATTAAACAAGATTAAATTAAAACAAGAAATTAAACAAAAATATTAAATTAAACAATGATATTTTAACATTTAAAAAGGTTAATAAAAATATCTTTTATAATATTTTCCTAAGATTTTTCATGTTTTTATTTATTATACCTGTTGTGTGGGCTATAAGTCATATATGAGGGTTGCGCACCTTCTTATGTCTCATTAGACCTCACACATCTGAGGGTTACCCCTCATCCTTTAGGTTAACTCTTATTTTTTAGGAGAGTGAATCTGAAAGTTGCTAAATATTGCCTCAGTTTTATTTTTTATAGCTTTGTTTAACAATTGATATTATTTAATTATGTCTTAAAAAGCTTGTCATCACATGAGCAATGTGTAAGAAAAATAAATAATATATTTGGAAAAATAGTGTATTTCTTTTCTAAAGTTTGGTTACAAAACAGTTGGTTTCTCAAATTTTGACCATTATTAATTTTACTTAAGCTGCTTAAAAGATAAGCTACTTTTTACAGTTAATTATGATAGTTATGGTTGTAAAATAAAAAAATGAAGCATAAAAACCTTTGCAGTTTCTCTCATTGTACCTAATTATGCAATCTCTGAAGCACACCTTTAAGCTTTAAGCTACGAGGAATGAGCTATGATAGCTATTAATTTCACCACATACTCCTATAAATATCCTCCTCTGTTCAAATTTGCTTGATTAATTGCTTTAATATTTTCATGGAGAGGAAGAATTAGCTAATAAAAAATGATAAAAATGTGTGTAAATTATTATTATTTTTTAAAAAAATTGTTTTGCATTAGATATAAGAAGCTATTAAAATGGATGTTGACGGTAATATTTTTCATGTGTTTTGGTTTAGTTGACAAAGCTTGAGTTGATGTCGGAGGAGATAGTAGGCAGTATGGATGAACTTGAGAGAGAAGCCAAGCGAGCCAAGACAGTTAGGAGTGAATATGTTAACGACTCGGAAACACTGACAGACTGGCTACAGAATGCAGAGCTCAGGGTCCAAGACAAGACCAGCGACCCTCACCTCATCAAACAGTCCTTACAGGTAAACTTGTAGTAGTTGGGACAGTTGTTCCTAACAACTTCTGGCTTAGGATTCACACTTGGTCAACACAATATTAGACAATAGCAGAAGGATCAGCTATTTTAAACATCTATTCATTGCTCTCTTTGGTGTGAAGCATATCTTTGCGTCTCTGGAAATTAAATCTGGAATGAAGTGGGAGTAGTTGTTCCACAAATCCCTTTGCATCTTGATTTACACTGATTCCTTTGTCAGTTACAGTAGTATCAATAAGAGAATTCATTTTTGACACTTAGGTTGGCCAACTGTTTATGCTTACTTTACGTTTGATTTGAGGTATATTTGTATAAATAAAACACTATAGATTCTTTTCTTTACATTTTATGTTTACATGTTTTCTAAACTATACACAAGTCTTATTTGAATGCACCTTGTTTAACTATAAGTTTGAGTTTAAATCAAATTATAATTATTATTAACTACGGGAAACAATCAGAGAAAAACAAGCTCCAGCGCCGGGGTTTGAACCCGGGCCTTTGTATTTCCAGTACAATGCTCTAACCAGCTAAGCTACGCAGGAGAATGCTTTTAACTGACGTTATTGATACCTTGACCCGATTTAAAAGCTTTCAATTTTCCACAAAGTCTAAGTAGTCAACATTAATGACATAGAACTAGACCGAGAAATATCACTTATAATTATAAAGTACCCAATTAGTACCTGTACTTCGTACAATCAATTAGAAATTCATTTTATCTTTCCGTAGTATGAGTACTACCAAAATCGTAAAAAATGAATTTCTAATTGATTGTACGAAGTACAGGTACTAATTGGGTACTTTATAATTATAAGCGATATTTCTCGGTCTAGTTCTATGTCATTAATGTTGACTACTTAGACTTTGTGGAAAACTGAAAGCTTTAAAATCGGGTCAAGGTATCAATAACGTCAGTTAAAAGCATTATCCTGCGTAGCTTAGCTGGTTAGAGCATTGTACTGGAAATACAAAGGCCCGGGTTCAAACCCCGGCGCTGGAGCTTGTTTTTCTCTGATTGTTTCCCGTAGTAAATTATAATTATAATTTGATTTAAATTAAAATTTAATCTTTCCGTAGTATGAGTACTACCAAAATCGTATAAAATATAAGTTTGAGTTGATTTGAAATTCATGAATGCTCAAGCTAGACTCAATGAAGACTGACCGTTGCCTCAAGGGAAGCGTCAGTTCTAACTGGTGGTGTTGGGGAAAACCACCGTTGCAAACATGGCGCTCCTAGTGGCAAACAGTTGAACTGTTTACAAGTTTGGTTTATAATTAAACAAAGACTTAACACCAACTTATGTGAGGGGAAAAATAGTCCCTATGCCTTCAAAATAGCATTATTTTATCCTAATTAGAACTTAATTCTTTATGTCTTATCATGCTCTAAAGTTATGTTCAAGCCATGAACAAAATATTAATCTATTGTTACTAAAGAAGTAAAGATTTTTCTCAATGTGCAATCTGATCCATCAGATACACTTGAACTTTGATTAATTATAAAGTTTAACAAAGATAAAGATTGTATATAATTGTTGTGGTGTTTCTGTGTTTTACAGAAGGTACAGTCAGAGCTACCACAGATGGAAGAGAGATTGGAGAGACTGAACCTGAACGCCGGAGTGCTGTGTGAGAAGCTTATAGACGATGAAGAAAAGTCACTCATAGGAACCAATGTACAGACCATCTCCGATCAGATGGCACTAGTCAAGGCCTGGATACTCGATAAGAAACAACAGGTAACGTTTTACCACTTTGTATTACCCTATCCTTGAATCAAGTTATTACAGTAGAACCTCGATAAGAAGTGTCTCAGGGGGATTAGGGAAACAGTCTTGTTATTGAGGTGCTCTTTTTGTTGAGGGTCGTGTTATCAAGGTTATTTTAGCTATCAGTCGTGTTACAGAGGTTAATAGAATGTTGAGAGCGGGGTAGGGTGGGGTTTTTAAGTCTAGACTTGTTCAAGGTCGACCCATTCCTGTATAGTCGCGTTATAGAGGTTGAATTCTCAAAACAACTTGTTATAGAGGTTCTGAGTTACGCTGTGAATTGAAAAAAAAATCGGTGTTATTGAGGTTGTTTGGATAATAATAGTTGCCTTATAGAGGTTAATTTAACATTATGTGTAATGGCAATCTTAAGGGGATTTGAACATTGTACTTGTAATTGAGGTTTTAGTGTTATCGAGGGCCGTGTAAGCAAGGTTCTACTGTTTAAAATTCGATAAAGTCTCGATTTAAATTATCTAATTTGTATTTTTCATACCTAAAAGGGTCCATCTTACTCGAAAATTATCATTAAAATTTGTAAACATTGTAGTATGAAAAAATACCTACTTCTGCAAGTCTAAGTTTTTAAATTTTGACACTCAGGTCGGCAATCCTATGAGAGGGAAAAAATTTAGCCATTAGATCTTCTTGAACGTTATCCTGAGGGCCACACCCCTCTACTATATGATATTTAGTTTTGCCTAGTTGGCCTGACATTCTGGACTTTAAATCCTAAGCTCTCATTGACTACCTACCTGTTTTTATTTTTTTAAATTCCCATGATGTCCAAAAATTAAAACTCCTACAAATATAGACTGTAAGTTAATAGTTGAATGATTTATTTATTTATTTTTTATTAATTATTATGATTTATTTATAATATATTTTTTCAGGTTGGCGAGTGTTTGGACTCATGGGAGAGGTTCCTCACCCTGTACAATACAGTAATGAACTGGGTGAAAGAGAGACGAGACTTCCTAGACAAATCTCTCCAACTTGACAGCCTCACAGACGCCAAACAGAAACTTCACGATTATGCTGTAAGTCTACACATATTACATGTTTAAATGTTGTTCTCTTGGTACCTATATTGAACAATCATATTTCATAATTAGAAGCAACGATGCAGAGTGGGGTGCCATAAATGCTTCTAACTTTAAATACTCTAGAGTTCAAAGGCTTGGGATTTATGAAATTTAATTCAAAATTTGAACGGTGTTTCTTTGAGCTAATAATCTTGGAACTCAGGTTCATTATATTGTTACGAGGTGGGGCCAAGTTGCCTGCCCCTGCTTTAGGTAGTCAGAAATTGGGTTGAATTTGTAACTCACAAAGAAGTAAAGTTTAATAAAAGTAAATGTAATCAATTCTTTTTAGATTTAATGTAATTAAATGAGATTATGTATAATTAGTTGAGATACAAAATTGTATGGTAGATTTAGTCTTATTTCTATGTTTTCATTTTTTGGACCAAACTATGTACGGATATTTATACCCCCTGTAGGGCCTTATATTTTTGTAAGGAATTTTTGGTAAAAGAATAAAAAAGAATAAAGATTAAAGATTACAAAAAAAACTTGTTTTTTCCGGAAAATCCGCATCACGATGGGGGTTGAAGTCTGCGAAACATCAGATCACTACTGGAAGCATCTTCAGGGGTGTGGTGCATCGTGATGTTGACTCTAAGCAAACACAAAATTTACAGTATATCTTGTGTTTGCTTTAAGTTAACATCACGATGCACCACATCCCTGCTGAAGATGCTTTCAGTAGTGGAATTTACTGGAAAACCAAGTTTTTGATTACGAGCCAACCAACGAAAGCCTACACACTACGTTAATTAAATTAACGTAAGTTAATATAAATTAAATTTGATTTTTCTAAATTCATTTCTATTTTATATTTTTTCTCCCCTTTTACTTACAGACTGCAGTAAAAAGCGGTAAGAACATGGGCAAAGTAGTCAGCGAAATGTCGAAGGAACTCGACAAAATATCAGAAAGTGGAACTATCGGCGAGCTTTCAGCTAAGATGGAGGAGGCCGATACATCGAAAGCTGAAGTAGAAGCCTCTCTACTTCAAAGGGTAAGCATTGTTGATAATTATCTTTGTTTAGTTGTTTGTATTTGAATTTCTTTCTTAGTTGCTATGACATTTATTTGTTTTGTTTTGTATTATTTTCAAAGAAATAAAAGATTCAGTTTCTTTTTCCAAAGTGTCAACAGAAGATGTGAATTGGTCAATTCCTTTTTCTTTCTCGATACTCAGGCATTATTATTGGCATTATTGTTCCTTTGCGAGAGTCCTTTGCTTGCCACCTAGTATAATCATTATTTGGTCCTTTGGGCCGGATGGGTTCATGGGCATATGCCAACATGAACACATGCTACAAATATTGTCAAGAACTGGGCTCAGAAGTAATCTCATGATCATCATTTTGGTTTTTTATTTCAAAATTTAATCTTTCACCTCTTGGTTTTTCCTAAACCAGAAACAAATGCTTTTTACTTGCATTTTTACTGTCCAAATGCAATGAAACAAATCCGAAGTTTTTAGCCCAATCTGTTCCTATGATATTAAATGTTTAAGATTTTAGTGGGGGAAGCTTTTTTTTTTCTCACATAATATGGCATCTATGGAAAATTACATAAAAAACAGGTTTTTTTTGGCAAAGATAAGTAATGAGGATTTTTTTTGTTGATTTGTTAAAAATTTAGGGGGAGGGGGGAATACAATTTTCTAGGACACACAACCTTTGTTTTTTACAAAACTTTTTTTCTTGTTTTCTACTAGGTTAACCATCTTAACTCCCCCCCCCCCCCTCCAGATCATTCTTATATATTCTTCAATATTAAATGTACACTCTCTTGCTCTTTTTTTAAACTATTTTTTATATATGATTTTTTTTTTTTTTTTTTTTATGTTGGATAGCATGCTCTATTAAATGAAGTGAGTGAAGAGTGGGACCAATGTGAAAAGAAACTACGAGAAGTTAGAGCTTGGGTCGATAAATCTAAGTAAGAAAAAGTCATTTGTATTTCGTTTATTTATTATTTTAATCTGTTTTTACATTACATTAGATTTGCTAGTGTGAACTGGTGGAATATTTAATGTTAATTACTTTTAGGGGCAGTCTTGAGAGCGGTGCAGGCAAGAAGAAATCTCTTAGAGACCAGCTCGCATCGAGGGAGAAAACAATGGCTGACATCAACATACAGAAAACCAAGATAGACGTCTCACTCGAAAAACTCAGGGTAAGAAGCCGATATCCTCTCTAGTTTTATTTGAGTAGATTTAAAATTGTGGAAATAAGTTGAGTTTTTTGTTGGATGTGGTGTCCAGTCGAAGACTTAATGAAATAAACAACGTTCTGGTTAGATTTAATTTAAATTTGTTGGTGGTAAAGTGGACTGTACAGGATGAGAGTTGAGATAAGACATAAGATGGGAATAAAATAAACTTGTGTCAAGAAAAAAGTACATTTAGATTATTGTAGTAAGAGGAAAAATGAAAAGTAAGTGGAACATGAGGCACTTTGAAGCGTAAAATGTGAAATATAATAAAAGAAAGAGGATGGAACTTTTAGAGCGAGACAATTAAATTAGATGTGAATGACAAGTGCTTCCACCTAGGAGTGAACTAAGTACTAAATGCACAATAATTGCAAGATAAAAAGAACTTTTTATATACTACGTTTTTAAATTTTCTTAAACCGTGACATCGATATATGTGAAATAATATAATCGATATATTTCCTGTTTTGCAGTCATTTAATGTTTATCTCTTATTTATTTATTTATTTATTAATTGCTTTATTAGGGTGTTATCTCTTATTTATAAAGCACATAAATTTGAAACCTGTCAAATGAAGATTGTAAATATTATGGGATATGACAAAACAAATAAAATAACTTGCGGAATTTTTCCGAACTAACTTTTCATTCAGCAAATTTGCTGAAAACTAATTAAATTTTGCTGAAAAATGACTAAAAGTATTAAAATAATGCATTGTCATCGTGTTCCGAGCTGTTCTGAAAGTTTCAAATGTCTAGCTACTCGGGATGTTAGTTAAAAGTTGATTGCAAGATTTGTACCGGACAAACAAACATACAACCAAGAAACCAAGTTAATAAAAACGTAGTAAAAATACACTTCTACGAAACTTAATTGTTTAGCCTTGACACAAAGAAAAGATCTAATAGGTAATTGATCTGGCTATGTTCATCTGTAAACAAAGTTATCAGGTTAAAGTAGAGTTGGTACTTATTTACTTGGGTACATACCAATAAGTATGTACCCAAGTAAATAAGATGCCATAGGGAAAGAGTTTACCTGGGTACATACCATTTATTTATTGAAATGAAATAAAATAAATTAATATACATACTTAATGGGGATGTTGAAAAGCATTGGGGCTTTTGTATGGGGTTAAGAAAGGGGAAGAAAAGAAAAGAAAAAAGATGTACCCAAGTAAATAAGGCGTTATAGGGGAAGATGTTTACTTGGGTACATACCTAAGGTTTGTACCCAAGTAAATAAGGCGTTATAGGGGTAGATGTTTACTTGGGTACATACCTAAGGTTTGTACCCAAGTAAATAAGGTGCTATAGGGCAAGAGTTTAGTTGGGTACATACCCATGACAAGTAATTTTATATTATTTTTTTAAATATTAATTTAAAAAGTATTGAGAGAAATGTCAAAGAAATCATTTTTATTACATAATTCATTCTCGAATAAAATAAAATCTGAAAAGTTGGAAAAAAGTACGATTGCAAAGAAAAAGACGTGGATAAACCTCAGAGGCATTAATATGAAACAAGCCATATTACTGACTGAAAGAATGACGAAGTGAGAGATGTTTCAATGGCGTAAGTAAAAGATTTAAAATGTTGTACAATGTTCATTGTGACAAAGGAATATCACACTTCTGTAATTTAAAGTGACTATATCTGTTAGCCTAACAATCAAATATGACAAAGGGACATTTAGTCCAATGTATTTTGGGACAAAGGAACATCACACTTATGTATAACAAAAAGTGACATAACCCATTAGTCCAATCATTAAGTTAGACAAAGGGACATTTAGTCAATGTATTTTGGGATCAGTGATTTTCTTTAGGGAAGAAAATTTAAAGAAGTCACGTTTTTAATCTAATCTTTAGAAAGAAATATGTAGGTAGAAGAAAGATGAAGATTGACGTACGTTTTATAAATATTTATAGTTTTTCTTTAACATAAAATAACTTGTATTTTTTCTATACATACAAATAAATATAAAGAAAAACTTAATGAAAAAAATACAAGTTTTTTTATGACAGAAACTATTACTAATACATCCGAGTTGACCAATATAAGTCAACCCTGATAAATTAAAACCAATTCACCTCATTTTCGAGGTGAATTGGAGGTATGTACCCAAGTAAACAAGTGCCGTAGAGTTAGTGGTGTAAAATTAAGCAGAAGAGTTAAATTCACAAGCTCTAGTCAATGGGTATGAATTATAAACATTTTTACTAAATACTAAGGAGCACTGCTATCCCTTTCCTTGTCTCTCTGACTTTCTTATATACATACTCTCAAGTTTTCCCTTGCCCCCCAATCACTCTCACTCTGTCTACACACAGTTTAGTATGTCATTCTCAAGCTCCCTCTTTTCTACCCGGACTACCCCCCTTCTCTCCTAACTCACTCTTTCACTCAGTTTTGTATATCACTCACACAGAACTTCTGAATTTGCTTTTTGTCTACTACTCATTTGTATTATTGTGATTAAACACACATGAATGATAAGTTTTTCTGCTGTTTTAGGTGCACTTTAAGAGTGTGCTGAGAGGTGCCGATACTATATTTGATTGTGGTGAGAAGCTGAAGACTGAGTTAGATTCGCTGCTTGGAGTGGTGAGGCAGCAAAGCCATGAACTAGAAGCAACCATAGCTCAAGTAGAGGCCTACCAGGAGGTAACAACTAATTTTTATTGACATTTTCATGTTTAGGCTGTGCTACATAACTCAAAAAGCGTCACTAAAAAATGTTACGCTGTGTATCAAGGAGTTAGAAAGATATAGGAGGTGTGCACTGTCTGTCTCCAGCTGTAGGGCCTCCTACCGCACTTCCTAGGGCCGAAGAAGGTCGAAAAGATTTATACGTTATCAGGCAGGTAGGAAAGTATAGGATGTGTGCTATCAACTCAAACATGTGTGCTTCACATACATTGTCATCAATTTTCTGAACAAGTTGATCTGTGTGACTAATGATGGCCTGCCACTTCTCTCTTCATTATGAATGTTTTTTTCGTCCTCTTTTAAATAAACAAACCCATTCACTCATAACACTGGATCCATACACGGCACAAATTTCTCCATAAATAGCTGCTGCCGAATATTGTTTTGCCATAAAAAAAACCTTGTAACAACTCGCACTTTACATTTGGTGGGGAGTTTTTTGGAGCGTACATTCCAAGATACTATAAAATCCAAACTATGAAATTCAATTGACCGTGGCATGATGCCGCTACTCCCACTACTTTGAGCACAGTGGCCAATCAGAGGTTACTTTCATAACGGCCCTTGTAACAATTTTTAATGGCTCTATACTCTTCTTACAATTAGAATTGTTTTTTGACAGCGTGTGAAAATAGACAATAAGCCAATGAGAGTGCTGGATTTTGAATTCTAGAAGGTCGGGCCAACCAGGCAAATAAAAATGTATCTAGTGGAGGGGCGTGGACCTAAGGGTAACTGTTCAAAGAGACTTTATAACCTCCACCGCTTGAAATCACTTTTATATAATATTTACTTTTATGTTATTAAATATTACACTGGTTGAATTTTGTGTGTAACTACCCGTCATTTCATGTGTTAAGTTGTTCTGACGAAGAAAAGAAGAACATAAAATTAATTAGAAGATTCAGCTATACATAAACACAAAAGGACAATATTTCCATGTTATATAATAGGGTTAATTGTTAATTGATCGAAAAATAATAACTACTACTTTTTGACACTGTAAATTAATTCAAAAATTTATAGATTAAAATGTAAACCTCGAATGAATTAACAAAGGTTCTTACACTTCCTTTCATTACAATTCAACATCTGTAAGGTAAATTAATTCTTCGTCTAAGTAGTTTTAAGCCTACACTTTTCATAAAGTTTTATTACCGACATTAAATTTCATCATTCTATAAAGGAAATTAACTCTTACATTAAATTTGCAAAACATATTCGTAAATAAGAAATGAAAATCTAAGTGGCAAAATCAGGTAAAAAGATCACGATTTGTCGAAGTAGTAAATAACCTTCTTTTGTTGACAAACAAATTATGCTCTCCCACTCCTCCTACAGGCCTAGTGGCTTTATTTCTTCCCCCACATAAGTTGGTCAACCTGAGTGTCAAAAAACAATTCTAATTGTAAGAAGATTATAGTTTCCAAGTCTTCTTCACCTGAACCAAATACATATTTTTACTGGTCTTATATTACTTTGCTTTGTAAGTTTCATCGCACACCTATTACCCCAATTTTGAACCACTTCCCGTCTTTTAATCTTCCTCAAATTTTGCACGTAGAAACAACTAAGGTGAAGAATACAGAAACCAAAATAATAATAATAAAAAAACAAAATGGCGTCATATTTTTTTGCTTTTTTAGTTTCATCGCACACCTATTACCCCAATTTTTAACCACTT
>KZ651166.1:524785-567699 GCA_001010745.2 Gerris buenoi | reverse complement strand
AAAAAAATAAAATAATAATAATAATAATTAGTAGGTATTTTTTTTAACACCAAAGTTGCATAATGATAAATGGTTAATAGAGCTTAATTGATTTTGACTTAATTCACTTTTATTTTTAAATTCTTGTTTATTCACTATATTTTAGATAGCTGAGAAGGCTAGTTAGAAAAATTATTAGGGTATCTGTTCCTAGTTATTTATGAGTTTATAAATAACACAAAGACACACGCGAGGATTTAACTTTTTTTTATAAATTTGCTCGTCTATGTAGAAGAACAAATGACCGTGAATATTTACTCATGTGTATTTGTAGTTTAGATTTATTGAATAATACTATCTATCTATATTATTAAAAAAGTTTTGTAAACAAACAAGTTCAGTGAGAGTGACATACTTAACTGAGTGTAGAGTGCGTTAGGAGATACCCCTCTAGAAGAAGGATGAGTCCGGGGGAGAAAAGGGGGAGCTTGAGAGCGACATAATACTAACTGTGTAGACAGAGTGAGGGAGGTATATATTCGTCCGAGAAGAGGAAAGCCTGTAAGACGGAACTTGAGAGTAGGTATATTAGATTGTCAGCGAGAAAAGGAAAGTAGATAGTAGTTGCGCCTATCCCCACTACTTCAGCCACTTTACTACTTGCCTTCTCATATTTCATAACTATACTACTTCCCTTCTCATACCACGTCGGCCACGCAGAGGCCGCTACCACTTCTTTTCAGGGGTTGATGAGCGAAGCGAGTAGGATTTTTTTTTTTAATAGTATAGGATCTATACTATTAAAATATGGTGCCACATTTAGTTCACCAATAATGTTTTCAGAGGTTTATGTTATATTTCAGTCCAGATAAATCTGTGTGAACACCAGCTATATACGCTCGGTGGTCTGTGTAGGGACAACGAAAATTGCACGTAAACGCCCCCCAGTAAAAATTTAATTAATTAATTTAAATTAAATATAATTACAGTTAATTAAATAATAAAATTAATTATGAGGGTGGTCCCCTGGAAGAACACATAGCGTTTAGAAATTAGTGTTTTTTATACCCTAAACACCTAGGTAAAATGATTTTGAATCTGATCTGTGGAGAAACTAAAGTATTTATTCTTTATATTTTATCCTTTTAATTAATTATATAATCCATACTTCTTTAGATTGTTACTCCCTATGTTGTTTTAGAATGAAAATGACTTTGACTAAATAACTATTAAGTAAAAGGGATGTTTTAATCCAATGTAATTGGAGACTAAGGAATATCCCACTTCTGTTTTGATAAGGGGAGTAACAGTCTAAAGAAGAACATTCTGACACCTTCTTTAAATTTTTACTCCCCTCTATTTTTTTAAAAAAAGGGGAGTAACAATCTAAAGAAGTGCCATATAATCATTCTAAGATTACATCAGCACTTAGTCTGATATATTTGACATGAATTTCTCAAAATTCTTTAGTTTGCCGTTTTAAAAAAATTTAATTTACTGATCGGGATGATAATAATTTTGTTTCAAGTAGCTTTAAGCAAACGTTAGTCCGGAACTAAAGCAGGTTATAATTGAAAAGATGTGTGCTTGATGTTGTTTTGTTGTGTTTAATTCTCGCTTCGGCGAGATTCTTGATTCTATCTAACGTTTGTAGATTTTTTAGAGATATTTCGCTATGCCGCTTTGGTGTTATTAACCAGAATGCTTCAAAATTTGATGTTTTGTCGTTGTTGTTTTTTTCTTTTCCTTTTTTAATTACAAGCAAAATATACTTCCTAACTATTATCATCGTCTGAATTATTATTATTTATTTATTCATTATAATCTAATTGTTGTTTTTTTGTTGGGGCACCTTCCAAATTGCAATCAGCTGAGCACTGATTTTGGATTTTTTTAATGCAAAATTTAAAATTTTAAGCATAGCAACACCTAACAAAGTACACTTTTCAGTGAAGACCATTCCTCTGAATGATTTATTATGATCTTTGTAAAGAAGGTTTCATAACAATGCTGTTTCAGTAAGTTGAACAAGCTTAAAACTATGTTGTTTAATCTGTTAAAGAATTATGTAGGGTTCTTTGGGCAGAGTCTTAAAAAAATAAATAAAGATACATGTTTAAGGCCCAATGCACACAGAACAGGCTAGCGGCGGAGGTGCGGTGCAGGCGAGGCGTAGAAGGGGCGAGTTAAATGGTCCAATGCACACAGAACAGGCGATGGGTGGAGGTGCGGCATGGGTGAGGCACGCTTCTTCAAAGTGAGTGAAGAGGTGAGCAAAAGGTGTCGTGAAGGCGAGAAAGCGGCGCCTGCTATGTGTGTATTGGGCTATATGTTTACATGGAGGAGGTGTGATTCAGGCCACGCCTGCACCTTGCCCACTCTGCGCCTAAGCCTGTCGCCGGCTCTGTGTGCATTGGGCTATATTTTTAAATGGAGGAGGCGTGTTGCACGCCACACCTGCACCTCGCCCGCGCTCCACCTCCACCTCTCGCCTGTTCTTTGTGCATTAGATGGTGAGAATGCCCACATTTGAAACCAATCATGGCTCATTCTTAGATAAATTCATGATGTGAATTCTTTTTAGAACCAAATTTCAAAAATTAAGTGAAAATACCGATAATTGAATAAAAAGCAATTATGTGGTAATTAGAAAAGAGTTGAACCTTTGATATCTTATTGTTAAAAATAAGGAGAGGTAAGACAAAATAAGTTTTTCTCTTTGATATTGCAGTGGAATTAAGTGCAAAGCCTATTAAGTCAAAAGCATAATACTGGACTTTATTCAGTTTTTTATTACTTATCATATCCTTTGCATCATTCAGAGGAATTTGTCTTTAATGGAAAAAGCTAAATTTTTATGATCACTTAAAAATACTGAAAGTGCACTGGATCTTTTAAATTTATCCATGCTGTTTTCTTCACTTTTAATTTGGTTTTCTTTTTCTGGTTTTATTTATAATTATATTTTTTTAATTATTAATAATAGATTTAGATATGAAAATGAAAAAATAAAAAATAATATTTATAGGTGACTGCAAGTTGGAAGCCAAAATCATCATTTCATTTACCATAGAGAAAAAACTAAAACAATTTCATTCACAAATCACACACATTATGATAATTGTAATAATGGAAATTAGAATATAGAAATAAATTTGGGAAAGCCTCTTTGTTTGTTAGTTAAATATGTTGATAGTTTATCTCAAATGTGTCTTCGGCGAGTTTAAAAGTTTCATGGAAAAGTATTTTTATTCCCTTCACTAAAAGTTATAGAAAGTAAATACATTTAAAATTTAACTGTTGACAACAAAAATAAAAAATAAACCCTTGACTCCCAAAAGATTTAGTTTTAAATTATTATTCCACTTCTTGTGTCAGAAAATAAAAATACAATAAAATAGTTTGGTGGTTTTACGGTTGAAGTGATATCTTTTGTTTATTGTTTTATGACATGAACTAAAGTAGGTACACTCTAAAAAAGTTTAAAATTGCTTTAAATTGCTCTAAAATCTCATATGACATGACAATAAATTGGTAGGTACTTCTTGAATTATGATAAAACGGACGGACATCAACTTAAAATGTTTTAGTGAGTAGGCTTCTGGGGTTTGACTCGTTACCAATAAATTGGTTTTCCGATTGGTTTGAATCCGCAATCAGTACATTTTGTATTTTCTTCAAGTCAACAATGCACCACACTCCTGAAGATGCTTCCAAAAGTGGAAGCAAAACATCAGACTTCATCCTTTTTGTGACGTGAATTTCACTAGAAATCAAAGTTTTGATTAAAAATGTTGACGATGATTTCACTTGTTTTGCCATCTTTCCAATCTAATTTATAACTTCAACATCATAAGCATATAAAGGTCTCTAATATAGGCCGGAACCCTAGGATAAGTTGGCAGATTCATGTTTAAGTGAAAAATTTTAGTTATTATAGGGTTGGGTTTGACACTTCAAATTTATTTGATTGCATTTATTTCACATCATTATAATAAATGGTTCAGAAGTTATAGCTAAAAAAAAAAAAAAATTAAATTACCGCCATCATTGCCAAGATACGGCTGGGTCAGTTATGCTGGTTTTATAAAAAATTTAAAATAACAAATTCAAGCCACTTTTTTCCTTTGGCGGATCGATCTATAATTTTTTCCCCATTATCAATGTCCAAATCTTTGTGGAGGTGTAGTAAACACAACCCAGTGAGCCGATATTCGCTCATCCTGGCTGGAAGCAGTGTCTTAACTCGACCTAATGACGAGAATGATATTTCAGCCGAGGTGTGCTTACTGTTAGAGTGTACCTTTAGTAAGCTCAGGAGCAATAAACCCCCTTTTTTTAATTGTATTAAAAAAAAATACTTTAATTGGAACTTTTTGACTCGCCTTTTACTTAATATTTATTAATTAATTTTGCTCTTTAAAAAAAAAAAACTATTAAATTAACTAGAAGTTGTGTCTGTATGAGAATTAATAATAAGCTGTTGTTTTTTTTGTCATTTTAATGCAACATTTATTGCGCTCGTGACAGTGATTAAGATTTGGTTTGTTTTTTTATATTGTGCGTCTTTAGGAGTTTTATTTTTTTCTTTTTGTCAATTAAACATAATTTATCTATATTTTGTCGTCGTGGAAACATTTTGATGGGAGTGTGTCGGGCGTAGAGGTAAGGTTTATTTTGGTGCGTGCAGTTGCCTGGTGGCTGAGCCACATGTTCTCCGCTCATCAAACTGTTTCCCTCTGGTTTTATGATCCCCCTTTCATTTGTTTTTGTTTTGGTTTTTTTACCCCAAATGAGCCTCTAACTATTTTCTACCAGTTATATATTTATTATATTTTATATAATTAATTTCTCTCTCTCTCTCTCTCTCCCTTTATATATATATATTTTAATATTAATCGGCTTTGAAATAATTATGCAGTAGAACCTCGCTTACACGACCCTCAATAACACGACAACCTCAATTACAAGTGCAATTTTCAAATCGTCTTGAGAACGCCCTAACACATAATGTTAAATTAACCTCTGTAACACGACTGTTATTATCCAAACAACCTGAATAACACGGATTTTTTTCCAATTCACAACATAACCCAGAACCACACTTCTTATCGAGGCTCTACTGTATTTCCCCTATATATGCAGTAATCCCTTAATAGCAGCGGGGGGTTGTACAGTTTTCTGAAGATAATGAACTGAGGATAACTGAAGGTGAAATATATTTGCCTTTTCTCAGATGATTTAAAAGCAAAAAGTAATCTTTTCCTTGTCTTATCATAAGTTCAGACTATTTTCATTTTCTCCAATCTATCATTCCTTGGTTTTCCAACACATTTTAGACGCAGTTGGTGCTTCCATGACACTTTGGTCATATATTTTACCGTAGATCAGTGGCACTAAACCGGGGGGCCTCGAAAGGTATTTTGGTACTATTTATATTATATTTAGAGATTTTAAAGGGGCCGTGGTTACCATAAGATTAACAACCACTGCCGTAGGTAATCAAAACTGATATTTAGGGATTACTGTATATTTTTATTCTTATGACGGCTTTGAAATAATTTTATTTTCTCTTTTTACATATTTTAATAATTTTTATTCTTTTGTCTGCTTTGAAGTACTATTATTTTTTTAAATGCTTTATAATTTAAAAAGCTTGATTACTTTAATAATTGTCAATGTCGGAGAATGCTTAAATATTTAGAGAAATCTAATTTTAATCTATAGAGATGGTAAGAGGAATAACATCTAATAAAATATAATATTAATAACGCTGAAGATACATATACTATAGAGCAAAAAAAGAAGAAAAATTAAGTTTACCATGTGGTTTTACAATTTTTTTTTTACTATATTGAAACCTCCTTATAACAAACTTCTGTACAGCAAAAATCTCTGTATAACAAACGTTTTTAATGTCCCACAAATTCTCTATATTAAAGTGATTCTATTGAACGAAAATTATTTCTCTACAACGAACAAAATTCATGGAAAAAATATATTTTCTTAGGTCCATTTTTAGGTGTTTCTTGCTCTAGCACTCTAATAACTTTATTTATTCTACCTCTATTAGTTTAAGGGGAATCGGAATCATCTTTACGCAGTATTGAGAAATCTTCTGCCCAAGTTTTGAATTCGTTTCGGAGGGTTATAAAGCTCTTGATGTACCCAATGAAATATTTCAATGCCTGAATAAGTGTGTGTATTACTTTGAAGAACTGTCAGAACTCAGTTCAAGGAGTTATTAGACAATTTTTTAAACAATAATTGCTTCATGCATTGGAATCTGTGAACATTGCTATTTATTGTTTGATACATTGTTTTTAATACATTTATATGCGTACATAAATGTCATTATACTAATTTTTATCAAAATAAAAAGTATTTGGTTGTTATTCTTACAATTCTTATGAATAAATACGTATATACATCATTAAGCAACACGATTCTCAAAAAAAAAAAAAAAAAAAAAAAATCCAAATAATGAAATTTTAAGTAACATTTTTTTTTTTTCTTGAACCATCAAGTTTGTTATATGGAGGTCCTAATGCATTTTTAAACACAATTTTATCTTTGGTATCTTTGGTCTAATGAAAATTTTATTGGAGTGGGTTGATTAAAAAAATAATTTGCGCAAAATAATATTTAGCATTCTCTGGCATTTTCTTGAGTATATTTTGTTCTTAGTCTGCCTTGCTTTGGTATTTTAATTTTATTTCTTCGTTTACATTATGTTCACGGACTATAAAAAAAAAATGTTAATTAAGTATTTAATATTACTTATTATTTATTTACTTAAACTGCCGTCACATTAAATAGTACTTTGTCCTGCCGAATACATTTGAATGCTTTTAATCCTGCTTATATTTATTGATGAATGTTTAATATATTTATAGTTATAAAAATAAGTTGTTGTTTTGTTTATTTTTATTATTATTTTTTTTTGTGGAGTTGTACTCTTTTTACGATTAGTATTAACTTTTCACACTAAGATTGGCCAACCTCTTTAGGGAAAAAAATAAAACCACTAGGCCCGAGGGAGGGGTGGATCTAGTGACATTTTTATTTGCTTAGTTGGCCCGTTATCGTCTCATTGGCTCCCCTCCACAAATTTTTCAATTTTCCAGGGCTGTCAGAAGTTAATACTGATTGTAAGAGTGTAGTAGTATAATTATGGCTTCCCAGTGTAGTCCTTATAGGAAGATTGACCAATGACAGTTCATCATTTTTGAAGATGTCAACCCTTAAGTGGATCCCTTATCTTGAATGACTGTAGTTAGTAATTTACTTTTTAAGGCTTCGAGGTCGTCCTAGAAACCCTTATGTTTTTGGTAGTTCGTCCGTTCGTCCGTCACATCTTAGAGTATATATCCCGACCTGCTGAAGCAAAAGACTTGAAATTTGGTATACAAGTTAAACTTTTTACCCCAAAACAGAAAAACTCTTGTGGACCTAAACACTCTAAATTTCTGCGATCTGCCATCAATTGCAAATAGATTACAATATTTTTTTTTTTTTTGTAATTTTCAAATTAGGTATCATTTCAAAGGTATTGAAATGTAAATTACAAATATATATCGCGTTTCCTAAGTGTCGGGCATTTTACCCCCCAAAAATTAAAACAAACACAAAATGCACCCCCTGCACTACCCCACTAGGATAGGTCCTAAAAAGGCAAAAATACGTAAATATATACAACTCTGTGGTCCAATGAAATTTCCGGCAGTTGATCTAAAAAAAAGTAAAATTTTAGAAATTTTGGGAGCCGTAACTATGAAGCCCCAAATTTTTATTATTTGCTAAATCGAAGTTAAGTGTCATTTTATAGGTATTGAAATTAATCCACAAAAATATATCGTGTTTCCTAAATGGTGGCCATTTTACCCCCCACAAAATTAAAACTAACACAAAATATTGAACCCCCCCCCACACACACACACACACTACCCCATTAGGACAAGTCCTAAAAATACTAAAATATGGATATCTGTGGTCCAGTGATATTTCCGGGGGTTGAATAAAAAAAAAATCCAATTTTAAAAATTTTAGGGCGTTGTAACTCGGGAGTCCCAAAAGTTTAGTGATTTGAAAATTTGAAGTTGGGTGCCATTTGAAAGGAATTGAAATTTGGTTCAACACAATATATTGTTTCCAAAATAGCGGCAATTTTGCCCCTAAAAGAACCAAATAAGTCCATACCGAAGTTAAAGGATGATATATGCACACCTTGTTTCAAACCCTTTTAGTAACTTGCTGGCAAGTACTTGACGGGATTTTTTAAAAGGTTGATTTTTTACCATTCTTAAAATATGAAACTGGCATAGGTCAATTTAATTTTTTTAATCAACCCCTTTTTTTATAAATAAAATAACTTATTTTAGTTTGAAATTGCATGTTTAGAGAGCTTCAACAACAACAACAAAAATTTGTTTACATACAATTTGAATTTTGAGTATGTTAAAATCTGTGGAAGTGCTGTCTTATTTTTTCGTTTGTGTTCAAGAACGAAAATTTATTATTTTAATTTATATTTTGTTTTTTTAACCCCAACTTCTTTACAAGTAAGTAAGGTGTTGCAATGTGCGTTTGGTTTTTTTTATTAAAAACATATTTTTTGTAGAGAATTTAATGAAATAAACACCAAAATTTTTATTTTTGGTTTTTGCAAAAAAAATTGAATTTATTTGTTATTTTATTATTTTATTTTATTTGTCTGAATGATGTGGGAACCAGGAATCAATTTATTTAATATAAGTTGGACGATTTCTTATTCAAGCAGGATTAAGAAATATTTGTATATTATTTTTTTATTAGAGGATTATATTCATCATATAGAGGGTTCCTTATTCATATTTTTTGGCTATGGATTTCACAACAATGTCCTACGCCATTAAATAATTGAAAATTTGGAGAACGGAGTTCTCTTTTTCGTATTTCCTTCAATTTAAAATTGAAGAACTGAAATGAAACAAAATAATAAAAAGAGAGTTCTTTTATTATTTGGCATTAGTTTTTTTTTTTTTTTTTTTTTTTTTTTTTTTTTTTTTTTTTTTTTTTTTTTTNCTTAACGTGTTTATATATTTTACATAATTAAATTTGAACGATTAATATTTACTTAACTTAGTGTGTAGACTCGCATTGTTGATGTTATACTGAAGTTAAAGGTCTTCCAGTGTTAAAATATGCGTCTGACTTCAATAATTTTCTTGGTTAATCATCTTAAATTACTTTAATGTGTAAATATTTCCTTGTCTTAATGGTTAATTAGACTAAGGGATTTTATCACCTTTACATTTAAAGTGTTCCTTTGTCCTAAAGCTGTTCGGACTATATATCCCTTTTTCTTAATAGTTATTTAGTAAAGATTAATTCCTTAAAAGTGGTAAACAAATATATTGTGAGTAACCAATAAAATGTATGCCACGTGGCATCTCATTTAGTCGGTTACCCACCTATTAACATCATATCTTGTGGTTCTGGCATTATGCACTCTATGCTTGAAGCATGTTAAGGTGTTACAGGGTGTTCGTGTTCATTAAAGTTGGTCACAAACTTTGGGGTCTGATAGTACCCATCAAAACAAACAAAAAGTGTCTAATAAAGATATGCCGAAAAATCCTTCAGTTAGCCACTAGCTGCCATTTTGTATTTTTATAAAAACAATTATTATCTCAAAAACTACTTTAGCTACAATAACCAAACTTTGCACGCACGTTTATAAGAAAACAAAGAAAACTTCAAAAAAAAAAAAAAAATGTTTGATTTGCATTAATAGTTTCAAAATGGCGCACATTTATAATTTTCAAAGCCAAATAACTAAATAACTATGAATTTTACAAAACATTTTCACGACACAAAGAAGATAGAGAATGTTATTTCAAATCCAATGATATTTCATTCTACCAAATCGGTTTACAAATAAACGAAAAAATGCAATTTTTCGGTTAGCCCGCAGAAGCCAACTAGGAGCTTGTCATACATTTTCTCAGTGCATTTTCTGCGGGCTAACCGAAAAAATACATTTTTTCTTAACCGATTTGGTTGAATGTAATATCGTTGGATTTGTAATAACATTCTCTATCTTTTTTGAGTGGTGAAAATGTTTCGTAAAATTCACACTTGTTTAGTTATTTGGCTTTGAAAATTATAAATATGCGCCATTTTGAAACTGTTAATGCAAATCAAACAATTTTTTTTTTAAAGTTTTTTTTGTTTTATTATAAACGTGCGTGCAAAGTTTGGTTATTGTAGCTAAAGTAGTTTTTGAGATGATAATTGTTTTTATAAAAATACAAAATGGCGGCTAGCGGCTAACTGAAGGATTTTTCGGCATATCTTTATTAGACACTTTTGTTTGTTTTGATGGGTACTATCAGACCCCGAAGTTTGTGACCAACTTTAATGAACACCCTGTATAGTATAGGTTGTTACTATAAAAGAAATCAGTTAACATTGCAATGAGTTTTATCAGAGTAAGGCCCTCCGCACATAGAGCAACTCAAAACAAACTCAACTGGAAACTCCAGTCATTTTTGAGTTGACAGAAAGCAAACCCAGTTTGTAATGAGTTGCTCCGTGTGCGGTGTCCCATTCAATTGCACAGGTTGAAACTCGTAGTCAACTGGTTGGTGATTTGAGTTTCTAATCAGTTTGTTTTGAGTTGCTTCGTGTGTGGAGGGGCCTGACATGTACACACCTGCAGATGTATTCAGTATAAGAAGAGAAATATGTCAGTACTTCTGCATATCAAAATGTAAATACAAAAGTGTCGTCAGATAAGCCTTGGCACGTGACGATCATGTTAAGGGATACTATTGAACAAATGTCACTTAAACCACTTCACTCACCTCTTTGTTGAATTATCCACTAAGATGCGGTTACCACTGGAAGATGCAGAATTTCATTATAACATACTCTTAGTCTTCTACACAGATATAATTTGATGGTTTTTTAGCGTTGTTAATGTGAGTGTGAAGGTGTTGCTGTGTAGTTGTTTCGTTGGTTGAGTGTGTGTCTGTATTGGTAAGGGTATGTTATCTTGGTGTCGGGTCTTTATGTTGTATAAATTTTGCAGTGGATGTTATCATGTGTTATGTTAGTATATTATTAAATTGTTACGTACATGTTACTAAGTTGATTGGCATGGCGGGGGCTTGGCACATTGGCCTGCATGCAACACCTTGGTAATGCAATCTGTCACTCCAACTACCCTTACACTCTTTTTAAAAATTACGTAGAAAATGAACGAACTTGATAGTTTCAAGGGAAAAATAATTTGAAGGAGTATCAAATTTAAGTTTAAATTTATGGTATTATGTCAGTTTTGTCCAAGTGGACGGTCAAAGATGGTATTTTTGTGTCTTCAACATCTGGAGTCGCTATAACAATCCAGGATGTCCATTTGAGATTTATCTTAAAATAAGGGGGGGGGGAACTATGGGCGCGCCCCCGATGCCAGTGGGGCTCCCAAACCAATGAACCAATGTCGAAGGGGGCCCCCTTAAGGGATATTAAAATCATTCTATCATTGTCAATGGGCCCCCAATCATTAGACGGCATACTTTTTTTTTGCTCATAAATTTTCTTTTGATGGGGGGCCCCCAAAAATTTCTTGGGGGGGGGGGGCTTAATTTCGTACGCCACTGCTTAAAATGATGTGGTCTGTTTCACTTCCACTTCGAGAAATTTATTTTAACAAAAAAGGTTATTTTACTTCTGTTTCAAATCAAATAGCGATCTTTGTAAATCTGCACAATTTGAACCATCTATTTCTAAATGTCCAATTTAGTCCCTTTTTACTTTCTCATTTAAAGAGAAAGTATTGTGATGATGTCAATTCGATTTTGATGGATTTACACGTTTTGAGGTCCCCTGAGTCCAAAAAAGTGGTTTTTAAAAAATGTCTGTCTGTCGGCCTGGAGCCTAAATTACTGGGCCGATTATGACGAAATTTGGCATACATATTCAGAAAAATCATACCCCGAGGTGAAATCGAGAAAGAAATTTTAGCTCCAAATTTAGGAGCTCTACCCACTAAAATCTCTGAAAAAAAAAAAAAAAAAAAATCTCGGAGACGGTTCCGACGATTTTGATTTTAAAAAAAATCTAAAATGCAGTCCATTTAAATACGTATCTAACCATAGCCGTTTTCCCGGTAAAAATCTAGTTCCTAAGAAAATAGCTTTAAATGCGGAGAGGCTGGGTTCGATACCCCACCGAGGAGAAGTTATTTTTATAATACATTTTTATTAAAATGTTCAATAATAATAAATATACCTTCGAAAACTAATACATGGTAAACAATGAGCCTATTAATTATGAACTCGTCTATGAAAAAGTTTGTCTGAGTTATCTCGGACCGATTTTTACCTCATAAAATTCCTGTTGTAGCATCTTGATAAATTCACTTTCTCGGAAAATATTAGAAAGTTATGTTTAATTTAGGTTATTTTTTTTTTTATTGCTTTTTTTTGGCATACACGTTCAGAAAAATCATATCCCGAGGCGAAATCGAGAAATGAATTTTACCTCTAACTTTTGGGGCGCTACCCCCCAAAAAACTCTGAAAAAAACGTGAAAAAAAGTATTTCACGAAGATGGTTCCAACGATTTTGATTACAAAATTCTAAACTGTAGTCCATTTAAAGACGAATCTAACGATGTAAGCCGTTTCCCCGGGAAAAATCTAGTTCCTGAGAAAATATCTTTAAACGCGGACGGAGAGAGCCCGGGTTCGATTCCCCGCCGAGGAGAACTTATTTTTATGATAAATTTTGATGAAATATTCAATAATAATTAAATGAAACCTATGAAACTAATACCTGATAAACAATGGGCTAAGTAATTATGAACTCATATATGAGAAAGTTTGTCTAAGTTAACCATCACCGATTTTGTGTAACGTAAATAGGAACAGTTTTAAGCAAAATCGGTCTGAGACGGCTTTAGACAAACTTTCTCATATACGAGATCGTAATTACTTAGCCCAGTGTTTTCCATTTATTTGTTTTTTGGGTACATTTCATTATTATTAAACATTTCATCGAAATTTATCATAAAAATAACTTTTCCTCGGCGGGGAATCGAACCCAGCATCTCTCTGCTCGCGTTTTAAGCTATTTTCTCAGGAACTAGATTTTTCCCGGGAAAACGGCTTATACCGTTAGACTCGTATTTAAATGGACTACATTTTAGAATTTTTTAATCAAAATAGTCGGAACCGTTTTCGAGTTATAATTTTTTTTTCCACGTATTTTCAAAGTTTTTTGGGGGGTAGCGCCCCCAAAGTTGGAGGTAAAATTCATTTCTCGATTTCGCCTTGGGGTATGATTTTTCTGAACATGTATGCCAAATTTCGTCAAAATCAGCCCAGTAATTTAGGCTCCAGGCCGACAGACAGACATTTTTAAAAACCACTTTTTTGGACTCAGGGGACCTCAAAACGTGCAAATCCATCAAAATCTAATTTTGAGCACCATCACAATACTCTTTATATGAGAAAGTAAAAAGGAACTAAATTGGACATTTAGAAATAGATGGTTCAAATTGTGCAGATTTACAAAGATCGCTATTTGATTTGAAACAGTAGTAAAATAACCTTTTTTGTTGACAAACAAATTAAAATTATGCATCTCCTTCCAACAGAGAACGTGACTTTTTCGAATTAGTTTTTTTTTATAAATTTGAATTGACGAGTTCAATTGAAATGTTAGACTAAATTGACAGGTTACGCACATTGCTGTGCCTAGAGGTAAAAACTAATAAGTTACAAAGTAAACAAGAATTTAAAACCAAGTCAAAACATAAGACAATGTCAAATTTTTATTTTGTATTTCTTTATCCTTCAGATTGTTTATCCTTCTCATAGATTGACATTGTATTTTATCTAGTGTCAAGTTCGTTCTTTTCATGTAATAGCGTAGTTTATTGGTGTATATTATTTTTATATATTTTTTTCATTATCCTTGTTATCATCTTTATTGTACTTTATGATTCTTCCTTACTGTGGTCAAGGGCTTTTGGGCTAGTTTGTTCTATTTAACAGTAAGGGCTGTAATGTGTGTTGTGCTATTGTAATACACGGGGCCTAATGTAATATATTTATTTTGGCCCTGATTTGATACAGGCTTGCAGGGAGAAGATCAGAGTGCTTCAAAGCAAGATCACTGCACGCTCAGAGAGAATTAAGCTCTTGCTACAGAGGGGCACTCCTGACTTGGATCCCCTCACTTAGCGATAGCATGCCTCCGCTTGACTCCTTATTGTATCTTAATCGGGAAATCACGCATTTCTAAATCGAATCACTGCTCAGTCACCAGGCACCTGTTTCGTTTTTCTTTTTTCTATTTTTTCTTAGTTGTATTTTCGTAAGAAAGGGATATTTTTTATTACGTTATGCGAAAAGAACAAACTGTCGTTTTTAAATGTTGTATTAGTGACTTTTTTTTATTGTTATTTTGATTTAAGTTAAGAAGTTTTTTTCTAGAAAAAAATGTTGATTCTGTGTGTGTGTTTTTTTTTATTTGTGAATTAAATTATCTGAAATGAAATGAACTCTGAAATTTACGGTGTGGGGGGGTTTTTGAAAAACAGGAATTGAGAGAGAGTTTGGAAAGAAGGCGAGATGAGCTGAGGGTCCTTGTGATGAAGACTGAGGCCTTGGACCCGAGGTGGCAGCCCTCGCCGGACCTCCGCTCGGCCCTGGTCACCAGGGAAACCGTGTCTTATGCTAAAGTCGCCGGCGTCGCTTACCCTGTCGAATCGCAACCTAGTACAGCTAGTGACTCGGGAGGAGGGAGAAGTTGGCTGTCGGTGGAGACTCGTACTAGGGGCAGGTCGAGAAGTCGAGAGAGGAATAAAGAGGAGGAAGGTCAGAGTAGAGTGAGAGCCAGGTCGAAGAGTCCGATGTTCAGATCCGGTCAACAAATTAGTCAACTCGTATCTAGTCAAACCAGGTCCAGGTCGAAAAGCCCGATGCGTACTTCATCCGGTCCCAGTACAGCGGGTGGTGATTCTAGGTCTCTCGGTCTGTCTGTAGGCACCGTGAGGACGAGGTCGAAGAGCCCGATGTTCGTACCCGGTGCCAGTGCTTCCTTCTCCGATATTGTCAGAGGATTGTCCAGAAATAGCAGTAGAACTACTTCTGTCGAAGATCTATCGTCCGTCGAAAAACCCGTTCATAAGACTGAAATGATCGTTCTGAAAACAAAGACTGCTGTTAAAAAACCTACGGTAGAATCGCAACCTGTCTGCGACATTGTTATCAATGTAGTTACAGAAGAGGCAGGAGCCGTAGAAAATGTTGTAAAGGAAGCTCGAACTAAAGTTATCGAAGAAGAAACCTCAGTTAGAAAAGCGGAAAATAAGGTTTTAAAAGTGACTCAAACTAGGAGTAGGTCAAAAAGTCCTATCTTCATACCCGGTAAAAGTATTGCGTACTCCGCAATGTTGCAGGGCAAGCAGACTGTCTCAGACCAGCTTGATTCACACCAAGCAACCCCTGCAATATTGCTGGACAAGCAGGCTGTTATTGACCAGCTTGATTCTTACCAGGCAACCTCTGCACCTCCTCAAGTCCAGAGTAGTGCTAGTGGAAGCGTGGTTGAAAGACAAGCAGTCACTCGTGGTAGATCACCGACTAGGCGGAAGACTGTATCTACATTTGCAAACTCTGCCGATAAAATCACTAAGCAGGTGGTTATCACTCCTTCGACCGGAGGCGTCGGTGAAGACGTTGTATCTCGTAGCCGAGGTACGTTATCTCTTCCTCAGAAAGATCGTACTCGTTCTAAAAGTCCTCTTTATGTACCCGGAGAAACTGCCACTTATTCTGATGTTCTTAGGGGAACATCTTCGAGAAGTGGCAGTCCTAGTCTTCATCAAACTAAAGTGGCATCTTCTCCAACGCAAACTAAGGATATTTCTCACACCCTTTCTGAGAAGACTGAACTTAGTTTTTCCACTTCTCTAAGAAGGCAAGTGATGACGGAAACATTTCTTACTTCTCAGATATCTACAACATCGTCTGTTTCCGAGCAAAGAATTAAGGATGCTACTATTGGTGAATCCCAAAAGTCCGATACTTCAGCTGCTTTTGGAGAGGGAGTTGAATATACAACTAAAGATATTCGGGAATCGATTATTATATCTGAAGTTCCTACTCCAGCCCTAGAACGTACAGTTAAAGAACCTCAAGTAAAACAAGAGAACAAAGCAAAACCTAAAAGAAATAAAAAGAAATCTAAAGGGGATAGCGAAGCGAAAATGTGTGAACAAGACATTGCTATTGTTGAAGTTACTCCTGTCAAACTTGAAACAACTACTGATCAAGAAACTCAAGCCCACGAAGAGAAAGCCGACCAAACTTTTAATGATAACATTGTTGAAATTTCTGAAAAACTTGCTGAATCCAGCATAAAAATATCAAAACCTTGTGAGGAAGAAATTGTTCCAAAACAGGAACAACAGGTTGTAGAGGCCAAGTCTTCTTCCAAAACAGATTTCACGTATTCAGAAAGTAATGTTTGTTTGCGCCATGGATTCCCTGTAAGCCACGTTAAAGTGGCTGATACCGATGTTTACAGAGACTTTATTCAACCCCCAATGACTTTTATTGCTTCAGGGCAGCAGCTGATGGATTCGGGTTTGGGTACGTACCACCCTGATGATGTCTTCACTCCTATTCCTATTATGACTCCTGTAGCCGAACATGTGACAACTTCTCAAACCCCAGAAGAGAAGGTCGAAACAAAATTGACTATAGAAGAAAAAGTTGTTACCTCCAATGCCACAATCCAAAGCAAAAAAGAAAAGAAAAAGAAACAGAAGAAAGTTATCTCAGAATCAGGTGAGGTATCTTCTCAAATTACTCAAGAGGTTGAAACTTTTGAGAGAGTTACGACTCTACCCTGTCCTGAAGATATAAAAGATCCTGTCCTTATTGAAGTCGAGAGTACTGCTGAATCCTGCAAAGATCAAAGGGATAAATTGACTGCTAAAAAAGGTAAGAAAGGAAAGAACATCGCTGACAAAAACAAATCTGAAGTTGTTAAAGTCGAGCAGGAGGTCATGGTTGTTCCCAGTGAACTATCTGAGAAAGGTGAGGTGCAATCTGACCCAGAACTTGTTGACGAAGAAGAGTTCACTGAAATCAAATCCAAAAGAACATCGAAAAAGAAAATTCTATCAACCCTAAACAGCACTGTTATTGAAAGTGCTGTTGAGAAAACATTTGAGCATTTGGAGATTAAAGATCCTGAGTTTGAACTGGAACAAGAACATTCTGAAGAAATGGTTCCTCAGAAAATAAAGCGAAGTTCAAAGAAAAAGAAATCAGACAAAGCAGGTAAGGATAAGGTTGTTGAAGAGTCTTTTATAGCTAAGGAAATTGAATCTAAAAGTAGTAAGAAGAAAAAACAGGAGAAGATTTCTAGAAAAGAAGAAACTTCGTCAGTTCAGCTGAGATCAGCTGATGATGAAATTAATGTTGAATTTGTTACAGCAGATGCTACTCCTGTTCCAATAAAACCTAAAAGACTCTCTAAAAAGAAAGGATCCGGAAAATCGGAAAGAGAGATTCAGTTAGAAAGTGTTAAAGCGGTTTTAGACGGCTCAGATGGATTGGGAGGAATTATGTCAAAGAGAGACTTAAATAAAAAATCGATTGTGGAAGTTGGACAAGATATTGATGATGTTCCTAAGGATTCGATAACATGTATATCCCCTCATTCAAAGGAATCAACTCCTGTACCCATCGCAAGTAGAAGAAACTCGGGGAAGAAAGCAATAAAGTCAGAACCTATGGAAGAGGCTAGAGTTGTGATAGAGAATTTGGAGATCAGTGATACCACTAAATCAGTTTCTAGTACGACTTCAAGTCAAAGGGTAACGTCTGAGACCTTTAGAGTGATTGAAAAAGTAATAAGACCTAATTTACTGGAAATGAAGGAAACTGATCTACTGATTCCATTAGAGTCTGGTGCGCCTTTAGAATCTGAAGATATTCCTCTAGTCGAAATAACTGAAGTACCAATTAAAGCTAAAAGAAGTTCAAGAAAGAAAAAGAAAGCTAAAGAAACTACAATTTCTGTGGAAGGAAATGCTGAAATTTTAGTTTCAGTACCAGGTCATGCTGAAACTCCACCCAGAGATACTGAAGTTCTCAAGGAAATTGCTCAAGCGCCCATTAAGTCCAAGAGAGGCTCAAGAAAGAAGAAAAGCATTTCTGAGAAATTGGAACAACTTAATGTAGACATAGATGAAAGTTCTGTTGTGATGCAAGAAAGTTCTGCTCAAAACCAACTTTCCATGCTTAGCCAACAACTTGATCAAATTGTAACGAGTTTGACAATCAGTGATACGAGCTCTGAAGTAAAGAAAATTGAATTTAAAAATCATGAAAATTCGCCTTCAGAAATTTTGGATGCACCAACAAAATCCATAGTTAAGTCTCAAGATGTCCAAACGGAGGGACATGAAGGACCATCAGAAAGTAAAAGAAGCACGAAGAAAAAGAAAACTCATTCTAAATTCACAGAGAAAATAGAGGTTGGAGCTGAAGATAATAGTAATGTCTCATTGATTACTGAAGAAATGCTTTCTGATAGGCAGCCACAACTCGATTTTGAAAAAGAAACAACTGAAAAACCAGTAAAAGTAAAAAGGAGTGCTAAAAAGAAAACTAGTCTCAATGAAACTGAGCCATTGTTAACAAAAGTGTCAGATGAGACTTTAAAAGTTACAATGGGCGATACATTTACTGGAGTTACTGAAACAATAGCAGTCAAAATAGAAATGGGTACTGACACTAATTCTAAAATTGAAAGTGAAATAAAAAAAACTGATGTTGAGGACTCTAAAAACTTAGAACATGGAGTTACTGAAGAAATGGAAACAGTTATTAGTGAGCCTATTGTTATTTATCCAAATGATAAATCTGATCAAGTAGAAGAACTTAAAGTGCCATCAAAATCTAAGAGGAGTTCAAAGAAAAAGAAAGAAATAGAACAGTTTCTAGAAATGGAAAGAGCTAATGTTTCTATGACAGCATCCAGTGTTTCAGCAGATAGCGCAACCAGTCCTGACTTCATTCAAACTCAGAGTGGGCAAGATGTTGTTTTAATAGAATCTACCAGTCAATTGATTGATAGTACGATTATTTGGGAGAGGGAAATGTCTGAAGTGAAAAATGCAGAGGTTGATATTATCGAGTTACCTGTTAGTACAAAACCTGTTAAAATCTGTCCTGCAGAAAACACCTTTAAATTAGAAGAACACGAAGTACCCTCCATAGTCAAGAGAAGTTCTAAAAAGAAAAAAAGCAAGTCTAAAGAAGTAGAAATACAGCTTACTTCTGCAGAATCAACTGCAAAAACTAGTTTTCAAGTTACAGAGGCTTCCTTAATGAAAACATCAGATAGTTTGATGACTGCTGAAAGTGTTAAGACTGGAGAGGAAATGCTAAGTTCAGTTTCCGTTGATACTGTCACTGAAGATCCTATTCTGGAAAAGAGTTATGATGATGACGACTTTGATATGTCTCCTTTAATTACTGATGATGATTTAGTATCATGTAAAATCACGGAAGAATTTACACCATCTGAGAAATCTGCTGCTGATATTTCAACTACCAAGATTTCAGAGGTGGATGTCAGCACTGAGATCGTTAAAACCGCTGTACATGAGCAAGTAGCTCCTGTTTTCCAAGAAGATGACGACGATTTCGACATGTCTCCTTTAGTAACAGACGAAGACTTAAATTCTTTCAAATTAACTTCAAATAAGGAAGAACACATCACTGGAGCACAGGCAGAAAATGTTAAAAGTGTTGAACCGAAAACTACAGAGGTTGAGAGCATTGCAATTAAGTCTTTTGAAGAAGATGATGATTTAGATATGTCTCCTTTAGTTACAGACGATCACTTGACTTCTTTCAAATTAACATCGAAGAAGGAAGAACCCATTGTTTGTGAACAGGCAGAGAATGTTCAAAGTGTAGAAGTGAAAACTGCAGAGGTTGAGAGCATTGCAATTAAGCTTGTTGAAGAAGATGATGATATAGATATGTCTCCTTTAGTTACAGACGATGACTTGACTTCTTTCAAATTAACATCGAAGAAGGAAGAACCCATTGTTTGTAAACAGGCAGAGAATGTTCAAAGTGTAGAAGTGAAAACTGCAGAGGTTGAGAGCATTGCAATTAAGCTTGTTGAAGAAGAAGATGATATAGATATGTCTCCTTTAGTTACAGACGAAGACTTAACTTCTTATAAGTCTACATTAGGCCAAGAAGAAGTGAGTTCTGGAGTCACTGCCATTAAGCCTGATTTGCTAGGTAATGTGAGAACTGTGCTTGATGAAGATGACAATTTCGAAAATATTGATATGTCTCTTTTGGTGACCAATGAAAACTTGATTTCTTTCAAATTGACTTCAATGAAGAAAGAACAAGGAAATGTTTCTATTGATGCAACTCCTTCAGAAGAACTTGCTCAATCAAAAGCACCTGAATCGCCTACTAAGTCAAAGAGAAGTTCAAAAAAGAAGAAATCTGATACAGTTACCAAGTCAGAGTTAAAATCTGCACAGATTCTGTCACAATCTGAAGTAGATGTGTTGCGATCTGAGATTGTACACGGTGAGTCTTCTTCTCCAAGCTCGCCTACAAAGATTAAAAGGAGTTCAAAAAAGAAGAAAGCAGAAATAGAAAAACAACAATTTAGTTTTGTGACACCAAGTGAAGCAGCCATAGGAAATACATGTTCGTCAGAACAGAATGAATCTGTTATAACCACTGGTGCTATTAATGATCAAGCAGATATTTCAATTCCATCTCATCAGACTGAAGAATTTACTCAAAAAGGGGTTAAGGTAGCTCTATCAGATTTCGATGTGGTACAGAGTGTAACACAATCTGAAGTTATAGTTGCTGAGAGTGTTGATGTTTTCACTTCTCAATCCAGAACCTCTGAGACAATGCAAATTGATTCCAGCATAAAAAATATTGATGCAGCATTTTCAGATGTCTCAATTCCAACTAAAGCTCCTGACTCGCCTGTTAAAACAAAAAGAAGTTTGAAAAAGAAGAAATACGAAAAGCCGAAACCTGATTCTGAAAATGTAGAAAGTTTGTCTGTTACGTCAGATTCGTTTGCAAGGAATGAAGCTAAAATCCTTGAACCAGCTGATTTTGTTGAAGTAGAAACTACCCAGCCCGAACCAAAACTAATTCAAGAGGTTCAAGTTGAATCTGTGGCTGAACCAATGAATGAACTAAGTCAAACTCTCAAGGGAAATCTTGTTTCTGATGTAATTTCAGAAACTGTTTTAGCTTCTCAGATCGTGTCAGTAGAGCAGAGATTACAAGAAGTTGAACATATTACCTCAGAAATAGCTGAGGTTGGTACCTCTAGCAAACTTATTGAAACTCTAACTTCAGAAGAACCTAATAAATTACAAGCACCTAGTTCACCTGTTAAGACCAAAAGGAGTTCTAAAAAGAAAAAGGACCATGTTAAAAGTTCAAGTATAGTTTTGACTGACTCTGTTGAAACTCAAAAGCACCAAACAGTTGATGCTTGTGAACAAGTAGAAACTCACAAGACTGATGAGGTTCACATAATACCTGCAGAAGCTCCTAGTACGGATGTAAGTAAAATTCGAGATGGAAATATTGTTTCAGATACTTACAAAGCAGCACCAGAGGCTGTAAGTGTTCTTTCTTCTTCTGAGACTATTTCTTCAGAGAAGGAATTACATAAATTTGAGCTCGTATCTTCAGAAATAATGAAGATTGACACTAGCAAAGTTCTTGAAATGTCGCCCTCAGAAAAAGTTGTTCCATCACAAGCACCTGTCTCACCCACGAAAACAAAGACAAGTTTGAAAAAGAAGAAATCAGACAAACCAATATCACAGTTAGGTAATATAGTTTTGACAGAGTCTCTTAAAAGTAATGAAGCTAAAGTAATTGAAACAGCTGATACTTCTGTTGGAACTGAAACTCTCCAGAGTGAAGAGATTAAGCAGGTTGAAAAGGTTCAAGAGGTTGATGTAACCTCTGTTGTTGATATAGAATCTTCAAATAAAACACATTTTGATTCAGCAGTCAGCCAATCTTCATCTGCAAGTGAAGTAACTAAATCGGAGGCAGTTGATTTTTCGACTCCTTCCCAGATCCCTCCTCTTAAGGCTAAAAGAAGTTCAAAAAAGAAGAACGCTGGAAAAGAAAAAATTGTCCCAGATAATGTTGATAGTTCTCATGTTCTTACAGAGGCTTTTATAAGCAATGAAATGAAACAAAACGAAACCGCCAATTCTTTTGTACTCACTGAAACTCAACCTGTCGAGGAAAATGAGCCAATTAAAAATGTAAAGACAGTCCCTGCTGATATTCATAGTGAATTGACTGAGTTAGAAGTGTTAGAGACTTCAAGCATTTCAATAGAGAAGGGAAATAAGAAATTAGAGGCAATTTCCTTTCCATCATCTGATGGAAAGGAGAGTGATTCTACTAAAGTTGTTAAAACTATTCTCTCAGAAAACATTCGAATGAAATTAACTGGATCGCCAGTTAAAACCAAGAGGAGTTCTAAAAAGGAGAAAGATGAAAAAACATCTCGAGTTGAAAGTTCACAGATTACAACTGAAATTGAGGCTGACGAACAAACTAAAGAAATGACTGAAATCTTAGATTCTGATCTTAGCAAGGGGGTCAAAATCTCATCAATTCCCCCGAAAAGAAGGTCTAAGAAGAAAAAGTCTAAATTTGAATCTACTAGCTATGTAGAAGATGAAAACACGAACATTTCTATAACTGAATCCTTTGCAGACACGTCTGTCACCCATTTGTTACTTGTATCAGGAGATGACAATGAAGTCGAAGCCAAATCTCCAATGATCAATGATGTTACTTTCAACGAGACTAAAGTCTCTCTTGATATTATCTCCTCTGATCAGTCTGCTAAAGTTAGTTCTCTTCCTGAGGTAAAAACAATAATTGTTGACGAGACTGTACTAAGTGTTTCTTTGTCCGAGGATAGTTCTAATATCGAACCAGAAACCATGAGTGGTCTCGCCACTCCAGCTCCTCCATCTAGGAAGAGATCTAAGAAGAAGAAGCCAAAAAATAAAGACTCTATTAATGATTCTATACCTTTAGGCAAGACGTGTGTTAGAAATATTCAAGACCAATCAAAACCCGATGAAAAGAAGGACCAGGGAGAAACATCTGACATTGTTGAAGAAGTGCCGAAAAAAACAAATTTGTTTGAAGACGTGAGTGAAATACCATTATTACCTGATGTTGATAAAATAAGTAAGCTATCAAAGAAGAAGAAGAAGAAGAAAGTTAAGGCTGGTTCAGTTCAAGTCGAAGAGAATACTTCAGATGAAAATTCTTCAGGAGTCATAAAACTTAGTGATGACAATACTTCTCAATCAGTTTCACAATATTCTGAAACCCAAGCTGTTTCAGATGAATCTTCCGACTGGAAGAAAGAGAGAATATTAACAGATTTTAGCAACACAACCAATACAACTTTCACATCCGCTGAACAAAGCAATACATCCATTGCAGAAATGACAAGAGCCATACAGAGCTTTGATTTCGACAAATTCGCTGACAAAGAAAACAGACATATTGACGCAGAAGAGAAAGACGCTGTACCTTCAGTTGGATATCCAATAATGAAAGACAAAAGAATCATTGAATTTAGTGCTTTTAAATCATTGCTATTTGACGACATCACTCAAGAGCAAAAAGAGGTGAATAATATCAAGGAAAAAACAGCTGTAGAGATGTGCGAAAGTCAAACAAGCGTGATATTAGAAAAGTCTGAAGTAATGGAGCCTTTACAGTGCGCTTTGATTCAGTCATACGGTTTGGACAGCTCTGATGTGGACAATTCTTTGAAAGAATCCATGCTTATAATGTCAGCCCCTGTAAGCGACCCTCAGCAAGTCAAGACTGAAGAGGAAAAGCTGAGTTCAGTTTCCGTTGATACTGTCACTGAAGATCCTGTTCTGGAAAAGAGTTATGATGATGACGACTTTGATATGTCGCCTTTAATTACTGATGATGATTTAGTATCATGTAAAATCACCGAAGAATTTAAACAATCTGAGAAATCTGCTGCTGATATTTCAACAAGCAAGATTTCAGAGGTAGATTTCAGCACTGTTGAGATCGTTAAAACCGCTGTACATGAGCAAGTAGTTCCTGCATTTCAAGAAGATGACGACGATTTCGACATGTCTCCCTTAGTAACAGACGAAGACCTAAATTCTTTCAAATTAACTTCAAAGAAGGACGAACCCATTACTGGAGCAGAAAATGTTGAACCGAAAACTACAGAGGTTAAGAGCATTGCAATTAAGTTTGTTGAAGAAGATGATGATATAGATATGTCTCCTTTAGTTACAGACGATGACTTGACTTCTTTCAAATTAACATCGAAGAAGGAAGAACCCATTGTTTGTAAACAGGCAGAGAATGCTCAAAGTGTAGAAGTGAAAACTGCAGAGGTTGAGAGCATTGCAATTAAGCTTGTTGAAGAAGATGATGATTTAGATATGTCTCCTTTAGTTACAGACGATGACTTGACTTCTTTCAAATTAACATCGAAGAAGGAAGAACCCATTGTTTGTGAACAGGCAGAGAATGTTCAAAGTGTAGAAGTGAAAACTGCAGAGGTTGAGAGCATTGCAATTAAGCTTGTTGAAGAAGATGATGATGATATAGATATGTCTCCTTTAGTTACAGACGAAGACTTAACTTCCTATAAGTATACATTAGGCCAAGAAGAAGTGAGTGCTGGAGTCGCTGCTATTAAGCTTGATGAAGAAGATGATGATATAGATATAGATATGTCTCCTTTAGTTACAGACGAAGACTTGACTTCTTTCAAATTATCATCGAAGAAGGAAGTATCCACTGTTGGCGAACAGGCAGAAAATGTTAAAAGTGTAGAAGTGAAAACTGCAGAGGTTGAGAGCATTGCAATAAAGCTCGATGAAGAAGAAGATGATGATATAGATATGTCTCCTTTAGTTACAGACGAAGACTTGACTTCTTTCAAATTAACATCGAAGAAGGAAGAACCCATTGTTTGTAAACAGGCAGAGAATGTTCAAAGTGTAGAAGTGAAAACTGCAGAGGTTGAGAGCATTGCAATTAAGCTTGTTGAAGAAGATGATGATATAGATATGTCTCCTTTAGTTACAGACGATGACTTGACTTCTTATAAGTCTTCATTAGGCCAAGAAGAAGTGAGTGCTGGAGTCACTGCCATTAAGCCTGATTTGTTAGGTAATGTGATAACTGTGCTTGATGAAGATGACAATTTCGAAATGTCTCCTATATTAACAGACGAGGACTTGACTTCGTTCAAATTGACTTTGAACAAAGAAGAGTCGAATGTTGACACAAAGTTTGAAAGTGAATTAGCTCTCAGTAATCTTCGAAGTAGAGAAGAAATGTTTACTGAAGAGCTTCGGAGCACAGCCACCCAGCATGATGTATCATCAGCTGATGTTTTGGCTGCTTTTATGCAAGAAGAAGATGGTGACAATTTCGATATGTCTCCTTTAGTAACTGATGAAGATTTGACTTCCTTCAAAATACCAAAGCTCAATGAAGATTTGCAAAATTTTATTTTATCAGAAAGTAAGAGGACTCTCGGTGATCTTCCGAGGAGGGAAGACGTGACGACTGCAGAGTTGCAAAATTCCAATGATAATCAATCAGATGAAAGTAATCGAGTACTCGATGACATCTTAAATAAATCTCTTGATGCTTTGTTGGCCGACGATTTGACGGAAGTTGTTAGTTCAGAAGATGTAAGCTCTGTCGGAGGTGAATGTGCACCTACAGAAGAGACTTCCTCTTTCTATTACCGACAGTTAAGTTCTAGTCCTCGTTCCGAGGAAGTAGCTGACTACAGTTCTCATTTTAAGAATATTTGTCGGGATTTCAGTTCTCACACTTCAGCTCTTCCAAGTTCATCCCATGAAGTAACAGGCAATATTTTTGATAAACCCATTAAAGCTGAAACTGTTGCCTCCGAACCTTTACCGAAGGAAGAGTGTGATACATCTAAACCAGATTTAACTGAATCCCTCTCAAGTGGAACGTTGGCCGAAACTTACAATGCCGACTCTTTAAAAATTCTCTGCGAAAACATCTTACTCGAGCTGAATTCCTTCGGCTTAAGAAAAATGCAGTATTCAAAGGATGAAAGTTCTTGGATGAAGACCTTAATTACTACTGAAGAAACAGTAGGAGATCAACCTATTAAGTTTACTGATTCCGCATCATCAAATAATGATGATCACTCTAATTGGAAAGAACCTTCTAGAGAACCTTCGACAAAAATTGACGATTCTCAAATTTGGACGACATTCGGACAAGAATCAGAACACGATAAAGTGGCCTCCGTCAAAGAATCAACTCCTGTACTGGGTTTCGAAGACGATTTCTCGAATGTAATAACGGAGACCATAACATCTGGCTTACCGCCATCTTTACCTGGTGAATTTTCTCATTCTACTTCTGACGACAATTTTAAAATAATTGGTGACCTGCCCCAATCTTTAGAAGGACTACAGGATACTTCAAATGTAACTGAGAAAGTTCGGCCTGAAATAGTTTCACCTACCTCGTCATACATCCAGGAAACTATCAGTTTCTTAAATTCAGAATCGTTTATGCCTCTTTCAATCACTTCGTCGACCTCTTCCCAATTACCCAGTAGACCTTGTGAACCCGCATCCAGGATGCCATACAGTGAAAACTTTAGTGTTGCAATTGACTCGGATTCGGTTCGGTTAGACGATGAGAAGTATACGGAATCAGAGACCGAAGCGATCAGTGCGTTGATTGAACTGAACAAATCACCGTCACCCCAAGTCAGTCACCCTCCTGCTCTTTCCTTAGTCCAGAGCACCCGACCTGATGACCAGGTTCGATTTTTATCTGAATATTTCAGATCCCATCTTTTTAACGTTGTGATCTTTTTGCTTTTTTTAATTTATATTTTTTACAAAAGCCTTTGTATGTGCTATTAATCTATGTCGCCCCTCCTCACCTCTGTAACCCTGCTGACCTTTGTTACCCCATGTGTGTAGTATATTGTGGAGTTTCATTTCTTTGCCTGACTTTGTTTTTTTTTTTAAATTTTTACTAACCATTAATTTTTTAAAAAATTATTTAAGACAAAATGGCTGAACTCTGGCTTCTATTTACTTATGTTAAAATCAGACCTACCTACAATCTTGTTCTTGATTTGAGATTTCTATTATATTGTTGTTAAATATTTTCTTCGGAGTCGACTGTGGAATGTATATTTGATATGAGGATCTGATATAAGTATTTATTTTAAATAGGAAAATCTTTATACGCTAAAAAAAAACACTTTCAGATAGTTTTTTTTTTGTAATATCTTAGATCAATAACTGATCTAGTAGCCTTTGTTCAGCCTCTGATATTATGCCATTAGAAGTTATAACTAATTTGTTACTACAATTTTGATAAAGGAAAATTAATTGAATCGATGACGCTTTAGTCTTCTAAGCATGCTGCCCCCCCCTTTTTTTTGTTTAATATTCATGTAAATATTTTCACAGCAGTTCCACATATATGTTAAAAATGTTCATCAAATTTTGAATTTTATTGCTATAATAACATGATTAATCCTAATGTTATTGTAAAATTAAAACTAAAATTAAACTTCTAATTTTAAAAGTGTGTATGTTTCCTTTAAAGTTTGGATTCATGGACCATATAACATCAAACCTTATGTAAAATAATTTTTAATTCATTTAATGGTATATTAAATATAAAAAATACGTGAAACTGTTTTTAAAATATTTTACATTTTTAAATCCTTTATAAATATTGAAGCAAAAGAACCCTTAAATTGTGAATAAGCTTTATCATCAGAAATTGTTAATTTTAGCCTTAAAAGTGGTTAATTAGAGAGTTACGATGCTCTGAGGTGGTTTTTTAAAAAACTATTTGCTGCAGTAGTGTGCAAGCTTCCGTGGTTGATGGCTATCATCAAGTTCTAGGTCTTCTGGTGGAGCTGTTTCATGTTCAATGTGGTTTCCGAAGTTTCGCCTCCTATGCTCAAGGCAACTTCAGGAGTATACATGTTGATATGAGTGAGGGTCAACGTGGACTAGAGAGAATGGTCGGGAGCAGCGGTTATATATTTTTTGGGGGTCTAATGTTGCTTGTTTCTTCAGATATCGCACCATCCAAAGCATGCGTAGGAGATACCTGGTGGGCTTGGTTACTTCTCCGAGGCTGAACCCTGTCCTTACCCTTTTAGGGTGGCAATTAGGGGTTTCCAGGTCCTGGAGAGCTTGAAATCATCCCCTGTTAAAATTAAGAAGAAGCCAAAAAATATTAACAGGGAAGAAGATGGGTTACCCTAAACACAGATAAGGATAGGGAATGACCTTCACCTCAGAGAAGGAATCCAGCCTACTAGGTATGTCCTAAACTTGCTTTGGATGATGCAATATCTGACATAACGGGCAACAGATATTGTCTCAGACCCTGAAATAAAGATATAACCAATGCTCCTGAACATTCTCTATAATGAATTCTCACTATCAAAGGAATTAGTACATGTTGCTGGTCTCTATAGTCCATGTTGTCGCACGCTTAGAACATGTACACCCCTGAAGATGCTTCCAGCGTAGCAGATGAAATTCCTGAAAAATCATTGAACATGACACAATCAACACCAGAAGACCTAGAACTTAATAGTTTCTTTAGTGTTGTCTTCATTTGAAATGAAAGTATGATGATTTCTACAGATGATTGAAGGTCACCTCATTAATGTGTTCTTTTATGAGTAAGTTCAGACAGGTTTATAATAATTATGATGGTGAACAAATTGTGATAATTTCAATAATTGATATTAGTGCAGGATTATTTGCTACATAATTAAAGAAATGATCTATCCTATAATGCCTGCGAATGTGAAGAGACTTGGAGACTAAATAAGAGATTTAGGTATAAGTTAGAGAGCCAGCGTGGCCGTGTGGGTTAAACCACGTCTGCTCGGTCATCTCTGAATCATGAGAGTGGAACGAGATAGGGTTTGATTCCTCGCCGCGACGCTCTGATTTATATGGCTCACTACTGATCACATCATACTCGCTTCGGCGGTACAATGTACATATTATGTATGATGTGTGAAGTGGCTGGAATTCTCTATCACGGTGTGTGGGGCGTACAAAGGGCCTAAGTGATGGCCTAATTGCAAGGTTAGAACAAGTGGTTCGTGCTACCCGTTCTAGTAGGAAGTACTAGACTACTACTACTACTAGGAATAAGTTAAAAATAAGATATAAATTCTTAAGTCAAGGTTTGTCAGTGGTTTCTGTTTTGGGGGTATGTTCCAACAATTGCTACAATTTGCAGCGATTATTATCAATTGAAATAAATTATTTTATTTCAAATAAAAGCTTAAAAACAATGACTGAATTTAATATTATAATTCAGTCTCCCAATTCCATCTCCCTTAGATTGACTGATAAAATGGCGTATAACAAATGAATTCTCACTAACGAAGGAAGTTATTCATGCTGATGGTATGTCCAAAGCTCCGTTAATGTCAACTTCATATACTTATTAATCTTAACAACCTGTTAATTTTGTGGTTCTTTTGATTCTCCCTCATTATTATTTTATTATTATTTTTTTTTATCCTTACTGCTTTGAATTTTATTTTTAATAATCAATTATGTAGCTTATCTGATTTTTTAAAAAAAAAAAAAGATTTTATAATAATTGTTTTTATCTATTAAAACTTTATTTGCGTTTCTGTTTTTTTTTTTTTTACTGGTGTTGTTTTTTTTAATGCCTTGGTGTTTTGTTTATTTTATTTTATTTTTATTTATTTATTTATTTATTTTTTTGCATGTTTTCTATAATACAAATATCTTTGATTTGATTTTGTAATAATAGATATAAAGTTAAATAAAAGATATTTTAGTTTTTAACATTAATGATTAACTTGTATAGTATTGATTTAAATTTCGTTGCAGCCTAATCCCACTTATAAACGTATATCTTTCACTTTGCCTATATTTTAAAGAATACTTTTTTAAAGTATGCTCAAATATCTTAATAGGAATATCCTGAACAAAAGGCTGTGATTTTCCAGTATTAATTTCTTGTTTGTAATATTTATTTTTTTGAAATTATTTTAGGGAGGTAAAGGTCCTGACGAAGAAGTGATCACAGTTACTACCACGCAAGAGACCAAGGTATCTATTTACTCTTTGTAAAAATGTACTGTTGAACTTGTAATTGTTTTCTATTTGATCCTTTGTTGTCAGTATTAAGTGAAGTGTAATTGAGATATGGGTGTTCAGTCTTCTGGGTAAAATGTGTTAATGTTAAATTGAATTTTATACTAACTTGGTTTAGAAACTTTGCATTATGTTGTTTTAAATTTAGATAGTGCAACAGTAATATCCTTCTACGTTTTAATTATAAATATAGAGTAATGATTAGCCCCAATTTTATTTCTTAACAGTTTAATTATTCCCATTAGTTTTCCATTAAATGTTGTTTTTTTAAGGTACGCTATTTGATAGTTTCCATTGAGATTAACAATGTACAAACCACATCATTCACTAAATTCATATTTTTATAATTTTATTATTTTAGGTTACTCCTGAATCAGTTTTTGAAGAAGATATAACAGATTCGCAAAGTCTTGATCAACAGGAAAGCATTGAAAAAGTCGCAGATGTTGTTGTGGAATCGACGACACACATTGACACTCAGGAGGAGTCTGAGGTTTCTGACAAGCCGGTCCCAAGGCCTCGAATTACTAGAACTCCAGATATAACAGTGGAAAGCTTCGAAACTACAGAAACTGACGAGACTTCGGACTCCACAAGACCGCCCTTGGGTTCTTTCGAAACGCTCTCCTCTCGTGACGTATCTCAGGACCAGTCGACAGATGACATCCTTGTTGAAATCAAAGGAACTGTTGAAGATATCGTTCCCTCTACAGTTGAGGTCAGCACAAACATCAGTATCAGTACCTCCGAGGGAAGGGTGGCTAAAGAGGTGTCGGAGAGCAAGTTCTCCAGTGTGCAGAGAGTCATTCAGACGAAAAGGAGAATCATCAAAAGAACTGTCGTCGTTGACGGCAAGGAGCAAACGTTTGAACAAGTGGTGGAAGAACCCGATGTCATCTCTGAATCGATTCAGGAGGGAGTCGTCTCAAGTGCTGCAGTTATTAAGGAAGACTCCTCTGACGATAGTAGATCCATTACCACTGAAAAAATTAGAAAAGGCTTTAGACGTACGGTAATTGACGGTAAAGAAATTATTGAAGAATTTGGAGACGATTCTCCTGTTATTACAGAAGTATCAGAAGGGGAAGAAGTCAGATTTGAAGAACCTATAAAACTGATTTCAATTCGAAGAGACCAACCAACTATTACTGTCTCTATGGAGAGTGAGGATTCGATAAGAGATCGTTCGGCATCTGAAGAGGAGACCAGTTCTGCCACTAGCAGGGTAGAGTACAGTTCTGCTGAAATTGATATTCCTGCAAGTGGTGATATTGTTGTTCGTCCTGAACTACCGGAATCCTTCACTCAACAATATTCTAATGTCTCCAGCAGGGAGTTTGTCACAGCAGTCAGGTCGAGTACTAGGACATCTGTGAAAAGGGTTAGAAGGATTATCAGGAAAGTAGTTATTAAGGATGGAAAAGAAGAAATCACGGAAGAGGTGGTGGATGAGCCAGAGGAAGTGGAAATAGAAGAGTCCTCCCCTCATGTCTCGACATTTGAACATGCTCAAGGATCAACCAATTTAGTCCAAATAGTAAACGTGCCCGAGAGTAAAGACGTAGAATACACCATTAGCGATGGAGGAAAAATACAGACAAGTGTCCATTCTGTAACAAGGACTGTTAACAGGGTTATTCGAAGAGTTCAGATTGTCGACGGTAAGGAAGTGGTTACAGAAGAAATGATAGAGGACCCGTCGGAGAGTCACATGGCTGAAGTGGACAGTCCATCAGTTACTGTTTCACACAGACTGCAGCACACTGAAGAGGGTAAATTATCCGATTCGCCTGATGTTGTTATCAATGTGAGCTCCTGGAGTCAACAATCTAAACAAACTAAGCAATCTGTGCATCAGCAAATTCAAGAAAAGGTAAGTGAAATGAGAGGTTTTGAAGAATCGTCAGCTGCTTTTCAAACATCATCTTCCAGTACTAGGGTCATTAGAAAAGTAGTGATTATAGGGGATCAGGAGCTAAGGGAGGACCTCTCTGAACCTGTTGTAGAAATCACAGAAGTCAGTTCCGACATGAACACCGATGATTTAGGCCCCATTCAGAAAGAAGAAACTCTTAAAGATAAGGTAGATTCAAGTCCAGACAGTGCAGTTTTAGAACAGACCGTCAATGAACGAAGCAAAGAAACTGTGGATGATGTAAAAACTCAGGCAAGTTCTCCAAGTTTGAGTCCAACTGAAGTATTAATATCTTCTACTGGCGCCAAGGGACATGACTTTATCATGATGGAACAGATGCACACAGCTGACTTATTGGCGGATGAGCCTCCTCTAGTGGAGAAAACAACTAAATCTAAAAAGGATAAGAAAGATAAAGCAAAGAAACCAAAAGATGAACCTGATTCGAAACCTGCTGAGCTAAAACCAACTGACAAACCTAAGGATTCCAAAACTAAAACTAAGAAAAAAGATAAGTCACCTCCTAAAGACCAACCTCTTCAGGATTCAAAAGATAATGCTGTAAAAGAAGAAAAACAGATCATTAGTGAACCCATGAAAGAAACACCTGTTCAGGGAAAACTTGAAGAAAAACTGGTTAAAGAGGAAAAATTGCCTGAGACTGACATATCCGTTAAAACCTTAATTAAAGTCGAAGAAAATGTAAAAATTACCAAAAAAGAAACTAAAAAGTCCAAGCCAAGCAGTGAGCCTAAAGAAAAACCTGAAAAATCGAAACCAGAGTCTAAAACAAAGAAATCTGACACAAAAAAGGATAAGCCAGTTGAAGAATTTTCAATTCTTCCATCTGGCATACCTGATACAAAATCACAAGATTTTATCTCCATGGAACAGGTACATACTAGTGATCTTTTGCATGATGTCGATGCTCCTTCAAAATCTATAATTGACAGTGGGACAGTGGGACCCACCACTGTTCCAACTGTGATCACGTCCATTGAACCTAGTGAAGAAAAATCTAAGGATGCAAAAGAACTTAAAACAGCTAAAACTAAGGAAAAGAAGAGTAAAGATAAAGCAAGAAGATCGACTTTAAAATCTGATGAAACTGTCCAAGAAGCGATTGTTTCCAAACCTGAAGATGTGTCGAAGGTTAAACAGCCTGCTGATGAACAACCTGAAATTATACCCAGTGAGAGTAAAGCTGATTCTGCTAAAGTGGTCTCTGAGGTTTCCCATGAAGTGGTGACAGAACAAACTTCTCCTAAAGAACCTGAAACAAAAAGAGAACCTCCTTCTAAAACTATAATAACAGAAAAGCCTATTTCCAAGTCTAAGAAAGATCAAGTTTCAGGAGTAGAAATTGTGTCATCATCCGAAATGGTGATTGATACTTCAAAAGATAAGAAGGATCAGACTGAAACAACTGTAGTTACTGAAGTCAGTGTTCCTAAACAAGTTGCCACTTCCCATGTAACTAGTACTGAAATAGAAGAAGTTCATGTCGGATCTGAACAAGTTGATCTTAAAACAGGTAAAATTAGAAAATCAAAGAAAAAGAGACCGTCGGTTAAAGAAGTTTTTTCAAGTTTTGAGGATGAGCCGGCTAAACCTTCAGAAAGTCGAATTGTTGAAGAAAAGACTGAAAGCTTTGTAAAGAGAGCTCCTTCGCCTAAAACTAGATCAAAAACGTCCCTAGCCAGTGAAATTTCAAAGACTGCACAAGAAGACAAAGTTAAGAAGAAGGTATCTGAAAAGGAGAAAAGGGTCGCCGAAACACAGGATTATAGAGTACAAGTGGAAACTTCGGTCCAGGATGAAATGCCAAAGGTGGAGCTATCGGTCAGAGTTAATGAAAAAGGTGTTCCTGTTGTAGAGGTATTTACTACTGGAGGAATAGAGGACCAGCCTGAGAGAGCTCCAACGGAGCAGAGTGATGATGCTAAACCATTGGTCGAACAGACTCTTACTGTACATGTCCCCAAGAGTGACGAGGTTGAACCTAAAAAGAAAACAAAGAAGAAGAGGGAAAAGGTAACTCCAGTTCTGACTGAGAGCAGTAGCATTGAGGACGCTGTAGAGGCTGAAACTAAGCTTCATGTTTCTAAAGAATCTTCCATCAAGAAGCAGGCCAAACGTGAAGTAGATGAAGCTCCACAACCTGGAGTCTGCAAAAGTCCCGATTCCACATCTGAAGACGATATTTCTAGAAGAACCATCAGAAAAGCCAAAAGAAAATTACCTCATCTAAAAGCTGAAGGACAGGTTGACAACACACAACCTGCTAGTCCTTATTCAGTTGTAGAAACAGCGACCACACCTGTTCCTTTTGAGAGCTCGGTACCTATGATGGCTTCGTTTCCCGACGAACCTGAAATCTCTGAGACATCGAGGATGATCGAAGCTGAGAGAGAGGAGACAGAGGTCTCTACTCCTGAGCCTGTGAAACTAGAAACAGCTGAAACTATCATCACTAGCAAGGATGGGTCTTTGGTGTCTGTTGTTTCAGATGTGGTAGCACCGGAAAACCTCTTGGCCGAGAAGAAAAGCAAGAAGAAGGGTAAGGATGCCAAAGCAAAGCCGAAGAAAACTAGCGACCCTCATGTAAAAATCAGTGCAACTTTGACATCTGACACCGTGGAAAGCTCATCAAATGTAGAGTATATCATATCTCGAGATGAACCAAGCAGTGTCAGCCTGGCCATACAGCATACAGATGATTCGGTTAACGTCTCGGTCAGCACCGGTGAACAGGAAATTCAACAACAACCTGCTGACAATGTGACCAGGGTTAATGTCAGCATTGGTCGCACTCGTTCTCCTCAGGGAAGATTTGGTTCTGCTGATTTCTTGGAATCTGAGAGAGGACATACAGGCGTATTAATTTCATCGGATAAAACACCAGAGGTCAAACCAATTCCTGAAATAGCCACAGATAAGGTAGTATCAGATGATAAAGCGGTATCTCCTGAGGTGGTGCCTTCCTCGGATGTCATAATTTATTCTGCGGTGACTCCTGAAGTGATCGAAGAAGTGAATAGCAAAGTTGTGAAACTGAAAACCCCTCCTGCGATGTACCGAGTGATGTTAGGTGACATCACAGATACTTACGATGTCAATACTATTAACAACAACCTAAATAAGATAAAAGAAGCTAGGACTGAGGAGGAGGTTCAGATCACCGTCGTTTCGACCATTGTCACTATTACAGAGTACCTTGAAATCATCACCTACAAGATTTACTCCATCAAGGTAACTCAATCACTTTATTAAAATATGTGTATTATCTCTTTTCTCTTAGCTATCCCAACTAGAAGAAGGCTTGTTCGAATTAGAATGTAGTTAAAAACCACTAGTTTCCTTGTAGCTTTAATTTGTTTTTATAAATACCAATTAAATATTTCTATAGTAATGTAAAGTATTTTCTTGTTTAAATAATATAATCTTAGTATTAGAATCTTCAAACATATGTTAAATTAAAACTATTTTTAATGTTTATTCATGTGCAATTTTTGGGCACCTCTACTCTATGTAGAAACAATAATTGGGTACACAGAATGAATGCTGTATTGTAATAGAAAATTTTTCCGCAGCTTTGAATAAACTTGTCTTATTGGAAAATTTGAAGCTGTTATGTTTATCACTAAATGTGGTGCAAAGGCACTAAGATTGTCAGCATGACTACCTATGGGTTTGAGAAATAGGGATTAATACTAACTCTCAAATTTAGTCTTTTCAGCCTTCATACGGGATCCACGTATATCACGGTCAAATTTGTGCTGATTGTTTTGAATTAAATTTAAAAGTTGTCGTTTCATTTCTAATGATTTGTTTGTCTTTCAGAGAACAACTTTGATGACAGACGAGGAAAAACTGGTTAAGCTGGAAAGACTAAGGAAGGATCTGAATTCATTAAAAGAAGCAACCGAGGAATGTTGCAAAGTAGCGAAGGGCGATGAAGTTCTGCAAGCCACAGAAGCTTTGGTGAAAGGGCTTGACGATGCTGCACAGACAGCGGATTCTGCTCACTCCCAGCTCAGGCTCACCATCTCCACATCCGATGAATACCTCAACGGAGTTAACAATGTCACTGTTCTTCTTAACGCACTTTCTGAAGATATCGCCAATCTTAGTACTGATCAAAACTACTCCACTATGGTATTTTTTTCATTTGTTATCCCTAAATAAAAACAACACTGTAGTAGGGATTTGGTTGAGTGTAAGGCTGGATTGTTGCTGGAATGCTCTGCAGTCTTTAAGCTAGCAATAGCTGGTTAGTGGTGCCTTACCCCATTAGTAGTCTCTCAGACTACCTGTCTCTTAGATAGGTCCAAATCTTAGATCTGTGATTCAATTTTAAAGTTTTTGGTAGTATTCATACTTTAATTTAAATCAAATTATAATAATTATTATTAACACTGGGAGACTGACAGAGAAAAATAGACTCCAGCAATAGGACTTGAACCACGGGCCTCTACTGAATTGAATTGAACCAACTGTGCTAGGCAGGAGAATGATTTTCTCTGCCGTAACCAATAAATAGTCTCGAATCCAAGCTTTCAATATATCTACAAGTATAGCAATTCAATGTAGAGGCCCGTGGTTCAAGTCCCGGCGCTGAAGTCTATTTTTCTCTATCTGTCTCCCAGTGTTAATAATAATTATAATTGATTTAAATTAGATCTGTGTGTGGATTTTTTACAACAGTTTTACAAATATATTATACCAATAAATATATCAACTTCAAATACTTCACTTTATTTTAACTCAACCAAAATCCCCGTTATATCATCAACTTTGACATGAAATAAATAAGCTCTTAATAATTTATTAATTTTTATTAAAAAAATTAATTACAGTGATTAATTCACCATCAATTGTACTTCTAATGTTTAATTGTGTTAATTTGTGGTGAAAGATTAATATCGGCTTTGACATTGATGATTTTATGATCTTTTAGAATAAACTGGAGAAGCTCTACGAGTACGAAGAGGAAAATGAGGAGTTGCTGAGGGAAGTGGTGAGGCTAAGCAGGGTGGCGCAGGTTAGTGGCGAGACTGGGGCAGCTGTTGAAGTGGGACTGAGGAACCGTGGTGTTGCCTCATCTTTACGCCAACGTCTCGAGCAAGATGTTGCTCTTGCACTTGAGTACAGAGACACACTTGCCGAGCTGGAACAGGTTACTGCCGTTGCTAACAACATAGTTAATTCGAGGCCTGTTGTCAACTCACTTCAACATCTTCAGGTAAATGTAGTATCCTTTTCTTTTGACACCTTCTAGAGTTGCTTATTGTTTTTAATATATTCAGAGATATTTTGAGCTCAATTGTTGGATGACCAACTAAGCTCCACTTTAGCATGGTACAGTTTTAATATTGAAGTCCCGAAACATTATTGAAACATAGTTGTTTAAAATTATTTAAAATAAGTGTGTTATAATTATCGGATTTGTTTGTGACAGGCGGAGCTACAGAAGGACAGGAAATTCTTTGCTAATCTGACTCGATGTCGGGCACTGCTCGAATCACTAGAGAGTCACCTTGACGAAGAGACAAGATCAAGTCACTCTTCTCTACATCGAGACCTTCATCGTCGAGCCGCTCAAATCTTAGAGAGAGCGAGCTCACGAGCTGAAGCCATGGCTCAAACTGCTTCCAAATGGATGCTTCTTGAGGGAAGACTCAAAGAAGAGAAGGCTTGGCTCTCGGTCGCTGCTCAGCGGGTTCCAGGACTTGCTGGCGTCACCTCTTCTGACTACGAACAATATATCTCTCTCTACCAGGTAACATCCACTTTTTTCCCCATTGTGTCATAGAATAAATGCAATGTCTCTAAAGAACATTTTCATAGAAATTTAATGGTTGTATAGTAGCATATAAGTCCAAATAAAGTTGGTGTCAATAAACCCTCAGTCAACATCAGTGTCGTAAAAAAGTTACAGGAAAATCCCCACGAGACAGCAGAAGAGGCTATCGAGAACAACTCGATTGAGCCCTGGAATTGCGCACTCAATTTTAAGTCCGGCTTTAGCAATTATTATTTGATTTGTGGAAAGGTGGTTGTTTTTTTCTATAGATAATGGTATATAATTGATTTGAGTATCACAATATTGTTTTTTAGAATTTTAAGTAATGTGTGTTGTTATTGCAGGCACTATCATTAGATATAAATCAACACAGTGGTTGTATCTGGAGGTGGCTGTGTACCGCTCATTCGCTCCAGGATCTAGTCACCTGTCGACCTTTAGAAGACATGTGTGAACACTTGAGGGAGGTTATCTGCGACCTGGAGACTTGGGTCTCGTCAGACCTATCGAGGCTCACTGCTTTTAGACAAGTTTGGACCAGGTAAATCAATTATGTTGTGCTATTTCCAAGTTCAACAGTCTTAAAAATTGTCCCTTTGGTTATTTTATTAGTTATAACGCTAATTCTTGGGCCAAGAAAGGTTGTAGATGTAGATAATATATGTTTACACTTAATCATTAATACACTTTATTAAAAATTACAAGCTAAACCTAATGAATTTATATAACATAAGGCAGTGTTCATGTTCATTCCCTTTATATATATTATGTCATATCTTCTCTCCCTCCTAAAACGTCTGATGCTATTTGGTCTACATGTCTCATCCACACTTCTTCTGACTCCAGCTTTAGCAGATAGTGGACTAAACCCAGTTACCTCACTTTTCCATTTGACGCTCCTTCCTCCAGTATGCTCCTTAAATTCTTTTCTCGCTGATGGTTGAATGTTCCTTTCTCTTCCTTTTCTTCTTATTCCAAAGGGCCCTAAAACACTTCAACTTGCTGTCCAACATGTCACTCTAACTGATTGGTCAAAACAAAAACAATTTGCCCATTCCAACTCTTAACAGGTTGGCTCATTATGTCCCATCCACCAAATTTCAAGGAGTTTTGATGTGTTAAACTTGTGATTCAGTCTTTCATCCTCCCCAAACACTGTCTTAACTTTAACTGCAATACATCCAAATTAGATAAGTTAATGAGTGTATAAACCTTAAAAGCTTCTAACTTTGTTCTTACCTCATCTTAACATGACAAGCCCAAGGTCATATTAGTTTGAATCAAAATGACTATATTTCATCTACAGATATCTTCTTGCTTATATTTTTGAAATGTTCTTTTCAGATATGAATCTCTGCAAGACAGAGTGGAGCATTGGCTAAACCAAGTTGAGAGAAACGATCGTCTCCATCAACCAAACACCAACATTGTTAACTTCTGGGTAATTACTTTGATTTACTTTATTAATAGCCCAAAATATGTAGTATATTTTGGCAAATATAATATAATAATTGACAAAAAATTGATTAATGGTTTTTATTATTATTATTCATGATATTAAGTTGTGTTTTTTTTAATTCCGGGAGCTCTTATACCCAAAGACACAGGCCACTTAGATGGGCCCATTGAACAAACCCGGGGTAGTGACCGAAATCTTCACCCTCATGTGAAGATGTGGTCGTTAACCATGACTCCCCTCCTGGTTGCATTACAGGAGTGTCAACATCATGGTTTCCAGTTTCCAGCCCAAAACTTGGTGGCGCCACTCTTACGAGGAGCTTCCTATTTTGTTTAAAAAATGCTGCCCTGTCTGGGAATCGAACCCAGAGCTGTGGTCAGAAGCGGTCACCCATCCATCTTTTGACCCTGCTCGAGGCTGCTTAACTTGCTTTATCGCAGGGCAAGCGCTCTAGCCTACGAGCCACCCAGGCCCCCATATTAAGATTATTTTTATTACATATAATTAAATTCTCATCTCGTAAGTGTTCAGAATGTCTTCCATCAATGCATCAACAATCTCCTAACGTGGTGGTAATTCAACACTGCTTTGTTGTCCTTATACATATCCTCTATGTAATGAGCTGTAGTAAGTTCTTAAATTCTGTATACCTACTTTTTTGTTTTTATTCCTGATCAACTGCCAGGGTTATTACAGTACTACTGACTTATACACCTACTTTTGGCCATCCTGTAAACACCATTGTATCGAGATAGTGCTAATAACAGTTGTTTCTTTTCTTTGATGTTTAGGAGCTGAAGGCTGAGTATGAAGTGCATAAAGAGATCAGGAAGGAAGCCGGTCTGGAGTTTGAGACGGCTGTCAGAACCCTGCCGATTTCAGACGAACAGTCTGAGAGAGTTAGCCGATCTAGATCGGCAGAGCGTTGGGCCAAACTTGAAGCTGTTTTAGCCTCTCTCCAGCAATCGGTTATTTTTTCTTATTTATCTTGTTCTCACTATTATATCATTAAATATTTTAATTGTTTGAAATATTCTTAGATTGCTAGTACAAGTTTTACTCTTCAAACTCAACTTTTAAAATTTAAATTTGACTTTTATATTTTAAATTCAACCTTTTACACTTCAAATTCTTTTAAATTCAACCTTTTCATTCATAAAATTTAGCTTCTTAATGCCCCTATACACAATCAAACATTTTGCAATTTAATTAAATTTAGGCCATACATGTCAAACATCATGTTTGCGCAAACAGCCTCATGAAGGCCCCCATAAACGGTCACATCATGTAACATCACTCAAACATCATGTTTGCGCAAACATTTTGACCATGTATGGGGCTGCTTGAGGTTTGCGCAAACATGTTTAACTAAATATCTCCGACATCTGGTTTGCACAAAATGTTTGATTGTGTATGGGGGCCTATACTCTTCAAATTTAATGTTTTGAAAATAACATTTTTATAAAGAAATTTCCACAAACCTTGTAATAATAAAACAATACTTACCCTTTAAGTGTAAAACCTGTAGCTATTCAGATTTACTTAATTGATTGTTGTAGATATATGTATGATAAATTGATAAATTATACAATTTTTTGCTTGTTTGCTCTTACTAGGTGGAATGCGAAGGTAGCTCTTCAAGTGAGCGATTGGATGCAGCAGATAGGCAACTAGAAGCTGTAAAGCAACTTCTTAACAGATTAGAATCTGTCACACCTGCCGATGCACAGCAACTCTCGCTTCATACTGAGCAACTTCAGGTAAGCATCGCTGCAATTTCATATGTTAGTTTGTGAGCTTATGTAAGAAAGAAAGAAAATACATTTATTGGTAATATATAAATATATTTCATTTTTAAGTTTTAGGTAGTATTCATGCTAAAGTTTAAATTTCAATTTAAATCAAATTATAATTATTATTAACAATGGGAGACAGAAAGAAAAAAAATAGACTCCAGCACCGGGACTTGAACCTTGAACCACGGGCCTCTATATTTCCAGTATAGCGCTCTAAATTCAGGTTATAGAGGCCCGTGGTGACTAACAGAGTAAATTAAATTAAAATAATTATTAAAATAATTAAATTATTCTTCAGTGTAGCTCAGTTGGTAGAGCGCTAAACTGGAAATATAGAGACCCGTGGTTCAAGTCCCGGCGCTGGAGTCTATTTTTCTCTGCCTTCCACTGTTAATAATAATTATAATTTGATGTAATAAATATAGTAGAACCCTAATTATGACAGACTATTATTTGGGCTAATGGTTGTGAAAGATTTTTAGGAAGGTTTGGCGTATAACAAATAATTATTTCCATTAATAATGCAAATGGGTGAACATCAATGAAAGTATAAAATAAATTAGTATAAAAATAACTTTTATTTGGTAAATATTAGGAATCTTTTTGTAGTTTAAACAAACTTTAATGTTTCAAAATAACTTAATAATGTATTTATTAAGATCTATATATTTTTTTACTAAAGTCAGATTTAGATTTGTAAGTATCCTAAAGCAGCACGAATCTGTTTTTGTTTTTTGACAATATACTTTTTTACCTTATGGATTCTTCCGTTTATAGTTTATCAATAGTTATTTTTAACTAAAATTTTTGTTTGACAGGTGGTTAAGACGAGCGTAGAGAGGATCGGCACTGAGTTAGGCCGGCTGGGACCCGTACCCTGTGAAATGGCCGATAGAGTCGGCAGGGCACAGGGAACAGCTCGGTCTCTTCAAGCTAGAACCTTCAAACTGCTGACAACTCACAGGTAAATACTTTTTACCTATTTTAATTAAGTTTGAGCACTTTATTGGCCTAATTAATTTAAGTTGATTGTCACAATTTGAAATTGCACGGCTTTTTGATTATTCAAAATTGTTTTTTTGATTTTGAGAAAAATAAAATTTAATAATTTATAATATACAACAAAAACAAGTCATTTAGTATTATTAGAGTTTGGTAAAAAAAAAATAAATAAATAAAATAAAAATAAAATAAAAAAAGGATAAAAAAAATAAAAAAGTATACTTTTTCAACAATAATTAGTATTTACTTTTGGAAGAACGGGAAAATAGAAAAGATGTGGAGGGGAGCCTATGAGAGCACTGGATATTTGAATTCAAAATGTTCAGGCCAACTAGACAAATAAAAATGTGACTGGATCTACCCATCCCACTCTCCTAGTGGCTTTATTTTTTCCTTAATATAGATTGGTCAATCTGAGTGTCAAAAGTTAATACTAATGGTAAAAAGAGTATTGTAATTCTTTGAGCATTTGTGATGCAAGTAAGCTCATATGTTTCAAAAGTGTATCAACTTTAACATCTTCAAATTGTTCTTATGAAGTCAATTATCTTAGTTTATTGTTATATTAATATTATTAAATTTTCTTTCTCTTTTTATTTATTTATTTATAGGGTGTTTGACACTTTCTCTTTT
>KZ651166.1:507868-523032 GCA_001010745.2 Gerris buenoi | reverse complement strand
CTTTTTAGGGTTTTGTAGATACTTCTCAAAACCCTTATGCCGAGGGTGATGTGTCTGTCTGTCCGTCGCTCTTTGGCTCATAGCGCCCGAACCATTTAAGCTAAAATGCTGAAATTTGAAACACTGGCGTAACTTCCGGGCCCAAACACAGGACATATACACAAAAGTTAAAAATTTAATATGCGCATGCGCAATTCGAAAAAATGCGGTAAAGTCAAAAATTTAGATTTTTTTTAATTTTCGAGTGGGGTATCAAATGAAAGCTGCTGAATAGCAGATTACGAATATATGAATAAATTTTTAAATTTCGCTTTCCTTATTGGTCTACATCCCCCCCTCAATAATTAACTGCAGACGACGCCCATGACTTACAATAAGACATGTACTGCAGTAAGCATTAGCAGTATTAGAACGCAGTAGTTAGATGTATTCTGACGAATACGTTCTAAACACAATTGTTGTTACTTACCTGCGGAGATTTTATTTGTTTATTAATTTTTTTTGAATACACGTGTCTGAGTTCACAAACTTTCTCACATACGAGACCATAATTACTTAACCCAGTTTTTTCCATGTATTAGTTTTCATAGGTAAATGTAATTATTATTGAATAATTCGTCCAAATTTATCATAAAAATAATCTCTCCTCGGCGGGGAATCGAACCTGGCCACTCGCATTTAAAGCATTTTCCTCAGCAACTAGATTTTTCCCGAAAAAGCGGCTTATATCGTAAGATCATATTTAAATGGACTATATTTTAGAATTTTTTTTATAAAAATCGTCGGAACCTTTTTAGAGATATAATTTTTTTTCACGTTTTTTCAGAGTTATTGGGGGGTAGCGCCCCCAAATTTGGAGCTAAAATTCATTTCTCGATTTCGCCTCGGGGTATGATTTTTCTTAACATGTATGCCAAATTTCGTCAAAATCGGCCCAGTAATTTAGGCTCCAGACGTCTGCACAGGCAGACGACATGGCAGACAGAAATTTTTTAAAAATCACTTTTTTGGACTCAGGGGACCTCAAAACGTGTAAATCCATCAAAATCTCAAGATCGCCTTTTCGCGCCATCACAATACTTTCTCTTTATATGAGAAAGTAAAAATTAACTTGACTATGACTCACACAACCAAAATTTATAAATATAAAGGATTTATAATAAAAAACTTTTTTCTCAATTTTAATTAAACTCACTGTGTATATAAATCAATCCTAATAATATTTAGTGAGTATTTTATACTCTCGCCATTCCTATAAAAGTGGTTAAAAAAATAGAATTTTTTTAGTTGAAACCGTCGAAACTGTGCTTTTCTTTAAATCTAAATAATTTATTTCAAATTTGGAAGTTTTTGGGAGGTCTCCAATTTTAAAGCTGACATACATTTCTCGATTTTGTCTTGGGGTATGATTGTTTTCTGCCTCATCTATGTCAAATTTCATCGAATTCGATGACATTTTTTTTTTATTGAAGAATGAAAATTTACGTGTCAGCACAGGAGAAAAGGCGGCAGACTAACACATTTTTAAAATCACTTCTTTTGACTCAAGAGAGCGAACTCGCCAAATGTGATGGCCACCAAGATGCCACGAAACATTTGTCGAAAAAAGTTCGATCGTCTTTGCAGACACCAGACACCTAGACCCTATACTATTGGACCGATTTTACGAAATTTGGCATACATGTTCAGAAAAATCATATCCCTAGGCGAAATCGAGAAATTAATTTTAGCTCCGAAATTGGGGGGCACTACACCCCCCAAAATCTAAGAAAAAAGAATTCTCGAAAGCGGTTCCGGCTATTTTGATTAAAACATTCTAAGATGCAGTCCATTTAAGTACAAATCTAGCAATATAAGCCGTTTTCCCGGGAATAATCTAGTTCCTGAGAAAATAGCTTAAAACGCGGACGGAGAGAGCCCGGGTTCGATTCCCCGCTCAGGAGAAGTTATTTTTATGACAAATTTTGATGAAATGTTCAATAATAATTAAATGTACATACAAAAACTAATAAATGGATAACATTGGGCCCAAGTAATTATGAACTCGTGTATGAGAAAGTTTGCCTGAGTTGTCTCTGACCAATTTTTTACTTTCTCATATAACGAGGAAGTACATATTTTGAAGGCGCGAAATATGGATTTTGAGATTTTGATGGATATACACGTTTTAAGGTCCCCTGAGTCCATATAATTGCACTACTACGTTTTTAAATTTTCTTAAACCGTGCCATCGATATATTTGAAATAATATAATTGATGTATTTCCTGTTTTGCTGTCATTTAATGTTTATCTCTTATTTATAAAAATCATAAATTTGAAACCTGTCAAAATGAAGATTGTAAATATTATGGGATATGAAAAACAAATAAAAAAACTTGCGGATTTTTTCCGAATTAACTTTTCATTCAGCAAATTTGCTGTAAACTAATTAAATTCTGCTGAAAAACTATTAAAAGTATTAAAATAATGCATTGTCATCGTGTTTTGAGCTGTTCTGAAAGTTTCAAATGTCTAGCTACTCGGGATGTTAAGTTAAAATTAGATTGCAAGATTTGTACCGGACAAACAAACAAGAAACAAAGTTAATAAAAACATAGTAAAAAGTGGTTTTTAAAAAATGTCTGTCTGTCGTCTGTCTCTCTGTCTGTCTTTCGTCTGTGCAGACGCCTGGAGCCTAAACTACTGGGTCGATTTTGACGAAATTTGGCATACATGTTCAGAAAAATCATACCCCGAGGTGAAATCGAGAAATAAATTTAGCTCCAAATTTGGGGGCGCAACCCCCCCAAAAACTCTGAAAAACGTAAAAAAAAAATTTATTCTCGAAAACGGTTCCGACGATTTTGGTTTAAAAAAAAAATCTAAAATGTAGTCCATTTAAATACGAATCTAACGATATAAGCCGTTTTCCCGGGAAAAATCTAGTTCCGGAGAAAATAGCTTAAAACGCAGACGGAGAGAGCCCGGGTTCGATTCCCCGCTCGGGAGAAGTTATTTTTATGGTAAATTTTGATGAAATGCTCAGTAATAATTAAATGTACTTACGAAAACTAATAAATGAGAAATACTGGGCTAAGTGAATATGAATTTGAAAATGAGAAAGTTTGTCTGAGTTGTCTCGGACCGATTTTTTATTTTACAACTGTAGGTATTTGTTTTTTTAATCATATCTGTCTAGGCCCGGAAAGTGAATTTATTCATATCGATAATCAATTCTTAGGAATTGAGGGGGACCTTAAAATATTAGCAACAAAATATTTATTAATTAATCACACATTTTTTTAAAAAAGTAATCTTATTGATTTGTCAAATTTATGTTCAGTGTATTTGTCTTTGTTTCTTCTTTTCGTATTTCTTTGAATCTCTAGGTTGTTAAAAAAAAATGATAAAAAGTACTCTAACGCCACTAGGATTCGAACCCCGGTCCCGGTCTTAAATTTGTTAAATAATATCCCGATAATAGAGTGAGTGAATTGTTATCGGGGGTATTTTATTTTGTCCTTCTCTCTTTTTCTTAATTTTCTTTGAATCTCAAGATTATTAATAAAGTGATAAAAAGTACTCTGGCGGCGGTAGGATTCGAACCTATATCTTACAATAGTTAAAGAGTTTTTTTTATAGCTGTTGAACGTGAGTCAATTAGCGATTTTAGGCAGTTGGTGCGGGTGTAAAGGTGATTGATTAGTTAGCGGGAGAGCCGCTTGAGTGTGCTGGAGTTGTATTTCAGCTGAGCCAGGTAAAACAAACCTCTTCGGATACCCCCCACCACAACAGCTTTCTGCCAATTTTTCCATTGTTAATGTTAAGCGTTCAGTATTCCAGCTGGAGGCTGGCTCGAAGGTTTTCGTGGAAGGTTGCGTCGCTCGTAATTTTGTAGTTTCGCCGCGAGTTCGTGGAGTGTAAATAATTTTAAAGTGTTTTTTTTTTATGTGCCGGCACGAATTTCCCCTCTGAATCTAGATCGATTATATGATATAATTTATATTTACCTATAAATATTTTTATTAGTGTCATAAATTGAAACAAGAGTTATCTATTTTATTGCATTCTATTTCATTTATTGGTTTAATCAGCCGGACAGAACTTCGTATTAACACAATTCAGGGTATTTATTTTTTTATTTTTACTACCTTTTCATGTACTCACGATCTAAAAAATAATCGCAGCCAAACTTCCGTCTTCAGTTCTCGAAACCGGATATTGTATCATCTTCTGGTTAGGGAAAAAAAAAAGTTTTTAAATTACTTTTAAAAATATCTTTTATTGCACGATTATACTAGTCAGACGTGTATGATTACGTCAGATGTTTAATATTTCTCAAACTGCAATGCAAAATAAACAGCAAATGAGTGAAAATATAATTGTATTTCTATTTGTAATTAAATTTAACATCTTATATTANTTTCTGGCGCTTTATTTATTATTTTATTTTGTTGTTAAATTTTTTTGAACATGTTTTATTATTGTCGTATTTTTATTAATCTATTATCCATCTAACTTACTATGTATATGTATATCGTTAGAAGTACCAGTCCTTAATTGCCTTTTTAATTTTGTATTAATCATTGCTGCTGCTTATAATTATCAATTAAAGTGGTAAAATATTGGTTAGAAAAAAAATAAAATAAATAAAAATAAGAAAAATAAAATAAAATATTCTTTACGGTGGTAAAAGATGTTAGTTGTTGGTTTTAATATTTGTTGTTAGTCAAAAATTAAAAAATCGGTCCGATACAACTCAGAGAAACTCTCTCATATACATGATTTATTAGTTTTCGTAGGTACATTTAATTATTGTTATCAAATTGTATCATAAAAATAACTTCTTCTCGGCGGGGAATCGAACCTGGCATTTAATGTGGCACATAACGTCCTATTAATGACTAAATCACTTGAGTATAAAGTAAGGTATTGTATAGTGAAATAGTTTCAAATTAAGTGTTTCTCAAAACTTAGGATAAATAAACAAAATAATCCATAAAAATAATGTGATCCCAATGGGCATTGAAAGTCTGACCTGATGGTTGTTAGGACTTGTTTCGATTCCCCGCGCTGTAGTATTTATTTTATAGTCAATATTAAATATGCGCAGAGGGATGACATTAATATTGGACAAATTTAATTAAAATCGGACAAGTACTTATCAAATATGTTGTGACGGCAGTAGCGTAAGAGGGCATCCCCCCCCAGAACTTTTTTAGGGGCCCCCCCCAAAAAACAATTAATGAGAAAATAAAAAAGGTTTTGCGTATCCAGAAATGAATGAGACCCCCTGGTATAGAAGTATGATTCCTAGTTAGTTGAGTTCCTAGTAGTTTGATTTTATTATGCTCTAAACGGGGGCTCTATCGACATCGACATACGTCCATAAGATTTGTGGGCCCGCCTGCAATGTGGGCCCACATAGATACGCCACTGTGTGACAGAAAAATGTTGTCACACAGACAGATAAGAGACCAAAATTGTTCACTGAGACAATCGAATTTCTCTCCAAATTTAGAATTTGGAGACATTTGAAATGTCGGTTTCTTCAGAATTATCAGAATTCTTCAATTTTCTTCTATGAGCTCAAAAATAAATAAATTAATAAAGATCTACCAATTATAACGACGTTTCTCAATTGGCCTATTAGTGAAGCCGTTAGTGTAGGGAGGGAATTGGATTAGGTTGTTAGGTGTTATTTAACTCCAAGTGGCTAGTGGCTTCCAATATAAATGGGTGACATAGGAAACTGACGTTTTTCCAATTCACTTTTCAGTATGTACTTGTATTTAATATTTACAAAATGGAAAGTTCGTTTGTACCATTTGATGTAACGTTAGTCTGGAATAGAAAATTATGGCATGGAACTATTCCGTCCCATATTGATATCACGGTAAAAGAGCCGCTCTGTTAATGTGACACAATTACCGTTTTTAAAAAGAAATCGTTCCCAAAGATACGCTGCTGCACTGTCCACTGCTCCATTTTAACCGAAATTTAAACGGTAGGGCCCTCCGAGACATGTCACCATGAGGGCCCATAACAATTTTTCCATGGGGGCACCGACACCGGGGAGGGGGTGGGGGTAGATTTCTTGAGAGCAAAACACCTGACTTGTCTACGGAAATATATATTTTTTCCTCTTTTCTCTCCCCCTCCCCCCCTAAAAATATGGGCGCCCATGCATGTCACATGGCCCCCCCTCCCTTCCCCCACTAAAGACAATCCAAAATCAGAGTTCAGCTAAAGAAAATCCTGAGTTTCCTAGTTTTCTGTTTGCCACCCTGTATATTCATATTCTTTAGTCTTCCATGAAAATTCCACCTTTTAAAGGAATAGGAATAAGTATCGCCAAGTTCGTGTCTTTGGTTTATTCGATACTGAGAAGATATCAACAATGTTGATGATAATGTTTTGTTTTTTTACTATCAACATGTTTACTATTATAATTTTTTGCTTTCGAGTTTTCCGAAGATAACGGAAGCTATAAGCTATGTGATCTTTCTGAAGGACGAAAACTTTTTAGTCTCCGATTTCAAAAAATTTGAGAGAGTCTGTCGTTCAATTTTCGTGAACCAACATAATATCTTAAAAACTAATAGTCTGATATTAATGAAATTTGGAAGGTAGGTCACAATTAGCCCATTGTTTGTCCATAAAACTCATCTTTCTGCGCCCATTTGTTTCTCTTCCACATGCGCACAAACATGCACTTATTTATACTCACAGATTCAAAGTACTCATCATCTGATTTTTATGAAGTTTGAATAGTTTTGTCGAAAGTAGCGCGCGAATAGCCGCGTAGATTAATTCCAACCGTTTGCGCTCTTTAAATTTTGCTAAATCAATACTTTAATCCATGTAAAAAAATCAAAACTATTTTGACAGATTTAAAATGGGGGGGGGGATTAAAGTAATTAGACAATAATGGGCTGTAGAAGTATTACATCAATAGAGTGCGTTACACGATGCGAGGAAGCTATGTGCCACACTAATTGGCAGACGGCAGACTATTTTATGAAACAATTGTGGGAGGATCATTGTATTAACGCTTCTATTTATATCGTAAAATAATTTCATAAAAATAAGATTAATATATGAATATAGTTGAAAGGAATTATTCAGTTCTCTGTTGCAATCGTATCATTTAGTTTTTGGAGAGCTATTTGAAAAATTGTTGTTTGAAGTCCTTCACTTTACCTCAAAACTCGTGTAAATAGGTCAGAAACAAAGTTTTAATTCTCTTAAGCGAACAAACGGGATTGCCTGATGTGTTAAAAAACTATTCGATCCACTGAGAAGTTAGATGGAAGTTTGTTTGCAAAGGCTGCGAAACCGGAGGTTTGAAAACCCTTTGCTTTTAAAACCGCAAAACTTTGCGAAGTAGAAACTTTGTGCTTGATTCAGAGACTTAACACGATACCTATAGACTTAACAGCTTCCTGTTAAATTTCTTGATTTGAAATCAGTACTGTCTTAAAGTCACAGTTGAAATTTATCGTCTTCCAACTTCCAACTGACTTTTGTTAACTATAATAATATTTACTGTCGTCTGATAAAATAACTTCGTTATCTTTTTTTTACTTCCGGTAACCTTGAACTTGAAAACTGTTGACAACTTTAAACTCAGCCGGAAGGACGATTAAGAGGACATAACTTACTTGATATCCTTTCATGGAATCAACACTAGAAGAATGTGCGTGCCAGATGTGAAGATCAGCTTTTGACAGGGTGTTTTATAGCAAGATATTGATTGTTTAAGTGAATCTATAAAATTATGATGAATGAAAATGAACCTCGCTCTTACTTCTTGCAACAATTAATTGTAGATCGTAAAAATCTATCGTTCAGTTACCTTTATTCTTGAAATGGTCATCTTAACGCTTAACGCATAGTCCAGATTTGATGAACCGAATCATCAAAGCAAAGCAAACGTTCAGAACATAATTCGAATAGAGAATTTAGCGTCCCCTCCTCTGGGAACATTTTAAACTAAATAGAATAAAAGAGGCAACAAGGAGAAAAATACTCTACGCCCTGGGGTATGAACCCGGACCTTTGGAATGCCGGTCTAATGTTCTACTATGAAAACACCATTTTCAAAATGATTTGATTCTGAGGTCAAAACAGCTTTTCCTTGGATCGGATCGTATTTCTGTTTCCATTCTAGATCCGGTTTTGAGTTTTCAAAAGTAATGATTAAACGTTTTGTTCAATGCCAAAATTAACTCGTATTCCAGTTTCCATTCTAGATCCGGTTTTGAGTTTTCAAAAGTAATGATTAAACGTTTTGTTCAATGCCAAAATTAACCAAAATGAATAACTTTATATAAAATTGTGATTAGGATTAGACCCCTTACAAAACCGCCTTTCACAACATTGATGTTTGGGTCTTAAAAATCAAACCTAGCTAATATAAGTTACTGGTCTGCTTTGAATTTCCAGTTAGAAGATGTAAATACCTCCTAATTTGTCTTTATTCTTAATTAATAATTTAAATTTTGAAGGACTTAATGAAAACGGGTTTCAAGCCCTATGTATACCTTGGTCTCCTCACACAACATCCTCAAGTTTTCAAATGCCATAAATTTATCAAAGTACGAAGGCTTCCGTGGTAGAATCAAAATTAAGTTTCAAGTCGCAATTATTTATCTTTGACCATATCTGAGTACTTCGCAGAAGAGGATTGAGATTGTAAACAAACTGATAAGCACGTTTATAACGGAGTGGAAAGCTACTGATAAGGCACTGTTGATCCGCCCATCATAAATAACTTGCAAGACTTATGGATATGGAATTTTTAACACGGTTGTAAATCTTGATTAGTAATGCCACCATTTTTATTTGGATCTTTCTTTAACTAATCTTTCTTCAACATGAAGGGAAACCGATGAGTTTTACCGAATGAAACATTAAGCCTAAATTTTGCTTCCGAGCTTACCGAACGTAATGGAAGCTATGTGATCGATCTGAAGAATGAAAATATTTTATTTCTCCGATTTCAAAAATGCCAAGGCAGAAATCCGTTTAAGACAGCAGAACATTTTTTGGTTCCGTGTCTGTCTGCTTTTTGAACCAACATATCTTAAAAAGACAGATCGACAGACAGACATGGAACCAAAAATGTTCCCTGACGTCTGAAACGGATTTCTGTTCGGAATTTTTGAATTAGAAAACACAAAATATTTTCGTTCTTCAGAACGATCACATAGCTTCCGATCACACTGGAATGACTTGGAAAGTACTTACTGAGGGTGAGGCTGGTGAATTAGGCGAGGACAGACGGCTAAGGCTTTAGGTAAATAGCTGAATGTTGTGAATTCGGCAGATGCCAAGACTCCAAGACTACATTTAGGTAATCAGCTGAAGGTAGTGCATTAGGTTAAGGCTAGGCGCACACTGGGGCCAAACCAGTGTCCTCCTAGCCTAACAGACGGCCAACGCTTTAAATCAGGAGTCAGCGGTCTCCGATCTTTTTGGTGGAAGGGCTGGATCAAGGATAGGATGGACTATAGTAAGCAACCCTTTTATTCATCGGACTTCACAATGGTATATACAGTATCTGGATAAGCACTATCCATTCGGCCTGGATATAAAAACTTCAATAAGCCTCTTGCTGATCTTTTTTTCTAATTGAAAGAGAACATAACTTTGCATTAACTTCTTTTGTGACATGGCTGGCCGGATGAAAACGTCTTACGGGCGAAATCTGGCCCCGCGGGCTGTATTCAGAGACCCCTGCTTTAGGTAACCAGCTAAAGGTAGTGAATTAAGCTATGAGACGGCCAATACTTAAGGTAACCAGCCGGAGGTGGTGGAGAAACAATGGAATCAATGAAATCTAAATAATTGACCCGAAAATAAAAGCTACAGTTAAAAATACAACGAGGCCCTGACCCTCTGCATAACGTGATGCGAACACCTTAAACCTCCAGTATACCCTTGAACGGAACAACACTGCAGGCTTGTTCTTCTTTCGGCCCTTCAACGATAACTACTTGCCACTTGCTTATTGCTCATGCTTTTATACAACTCTACGTTGTTTTCTTGATGCCGAGAAGAGGTGAAATTGAGAATGCCTCTTGTAGTGTATAATTAAATTAAATTTGCAATTGCATCATCGGCAGAATTGGTAGAACCAACTGCCGTTAAAACGTTTACATAGTATTTATATTGAAAACGCTCTGCGACTATAGTATTATTCCGTGTAAACATAACATATTTAATGTACTTCAACTTAAGGTCGATATTATAATACTCCAAAAATCTGGTATTCAAAACAAATCTTTAGTTAAGCCGCGTCCTCACTATGTCGACCGTCAATGTCGTACAAGTGTGGAAGTGTCACCCGACTTTGTCGAACCATGTCGGGTCGAGTCGAAAGTAATGTGACAAAAAGTCGACCTTGTCGATCGACATAGGTGGACACGGCTTTAGATATAAACACCTGATTCCTGATTATGACAGTATCAAGATCATATTAGGGCATCCGCAGTTTTATGTTTCTGCCATGGTTCTTTAATGTGGTTTAATTGCCATTATGTTCTTTAATGTGTCAAAATCAGCTGTTTTCTTATGACATCGGAACTGTATCCAAATATGTATTTCCAAATACCAACCCAATACGGTCATTTAAATAGATATCAGTTGAAAACAGTAACCGGTTTCAAATCCTTTTCAATACTCCATATATTACGTAGCTAATGATATTTTTGAACATATGAAGAAAATAATGATATTAATTCTTATAAAAGTTATACTTTTCACCGAAGATAAATCTAGTGCGTACATTACATAGTTTTAAACAGCTTGGGTTTCCGGTGAGGATCAAGATTACATAGTTTTAAACAGCTTGGGTTTCCGGTGAGGATCAAGATTACATAGTTTTAAACAGCTTGGGTTTCCGGTGAGGATCAAGATTACATAGTTTTAAACAGCTTGGGTTTCCGGTGAGGATCAAGATTACATAGTTTGTTCATTATATGAAGTTAAGCGTTAGTTGCTACTAGTGGACGTCTTCAGAGTGTTACAAAAATGTATAGAAGATTTTATCTAAAGATTTTATATTTGCTCCTATCAAAATATAAAGAGGGAAGTTTACATATACCGTCGGTTATCTCCGAAACCACTTGACCGATTTGAATGCAATTTTCACAGGCTCCTTGGTTCCTCTGGATTTTCAGTGACTAAAGTATCATCCCTTATTATACAAAGGATGATTTTTATTAGTAATGAAATGCGTAGAGAAGTGATGTTAAGACAGTATATTTCGTAAAGAGCAAACATTCAACATCAACTCCTCGAGAATATCGTTGATAAACTTTTTTAAATCTTAATTTAAGGCTTTACCGCCCTTTGAGATTAGGAAAAACAGTAAAATTACAATTATACTGTTTCTAAGCAAGATATCAAAAATCTAATGACAGGCTTCATTCCTAATTTTAATTCTGCACAATTTGAGCCCTATTTCAACTTTCTACGATAAATAGTACGGGCGCCATTTTAATACAACGATAAAACTCGTTGGTTTTTCCTAACCTCAAAGGGCGGTAGAGCCTTAATGAATATTTGTTTGTAATCATTTAATTTTAATTTGTTTTAAAGAATGTTGGAAAAAATGTTGTTGTTGACATTATAAAAATTCTAATGACATAGAGCCTTAAAAGATTAAAAGGGCGTAATAGAAAAAGGGCATACTTCTAAATGTCAACCTGACATATAAAAAACCACTAAACATTACTGATTTTTCCGGAGTTTTCGTATTATTATGAAATAAATAGAGGAATGTTAAAACGTTAACGATTTTATTGATTTACCAATTATCCAAAACACTGAGGATCGGACGGGAGTATTACCATAAGACTATTTCATATTTGACCATCAATAACGCTTAATAAAGGCAACTTGAATTTGATTTAGTACGTTTCAAAGTTTCAATAGTTGGTCAACGATATCGATTCCATCTCTCGCGTGATTAATAATAAATGTCGCGTGGTAATAAAACATAAATGCTTTATTAACTGTATAATATAATAACTATATGTATAATAATGTTACATTCTTGTATTTTAGTCCAGTAAAATTAGGCAAAAAAAGGGTGTTCCTTCGGAATAATTTTAAGCCACGATTTTTTTTCACAGAGAGCTTTGTTATGTCATTGCAAATAATATATGGAAAGTCCCCAACTTTTTTATGTACGCTTCCCTCTTTTTTAGAGGGGGGGGGGAGGAGGGGGGGTGGGTAAAATTTAAAGGACTTTAGCTAAGCAAGTGGGGTATCATTTTCTATGCACTTTTTTACGCTGAATCGATTAAAACAAGAATCAAGTCGATAAGGGGTTTTATGTATAAAAAACAAATATTTTAATGTAATAAGACAAGAATTTTTTTAGCCAATTGGAAACTTTTAGGAAGGTCCCTGGAGAAAAAATCGAAAATTAATTTCTAGTGATAACCCTAGGCGGTGTACATTAAAATATTTGATTTTCTTTATACATAAAACCCCTTATATCTTCCAAACTATAGGTCGTATCGACTTGATTCTTGTTTTCATCGATTCAGCATAAAGAAATGCATAGAAAATGATACCCCACTTGCTTAGCTAAAGTCCTTTAAATTTTACCCCCCTCCTCCCCTCCTCTAAAAAAGAGGGAAGCGTACATAAAAAAGTTGGGGACTTTTCAGGTATTAATTGCAATGGCATAACAAAGCTCCCTGTGAAAAAAAATTGTGGCTTAAAATTATTCCGAAGATAAAACCTATATTGACTGGACTATTTTTATTAATTCACAAAATAAATAATTCTAGAAAATGTGTATTTATGTATAATATTATAGAGTAATATAGTTTAAATGTCTACATTAATTATAATCCGATTGTTAAAACGGATTTGTATCCATGAATTTTTGATAAGGAGGCACAGAAAAATTTGTTCAGAATTATCCGAATGCTTCGGATTTGGTTTGCTTGGAAGCAAAACGACTGTGAATTAGTGTGGCGCTTTGCTTTTTTGCGTGTTATCATTAGACAATGCAGTATAATTAATGTCTAATAGTACAAGAGATTGCGTGAAAAAAAAGTGTTTGACTAACATCAAGCTAGAATTTTGCGTTCAAGTTAATAGCGGCCCATCCGCTGTCGTTCTTTCCGTAAGGAAAGCCGATTTCGTCCAGAAAGAGTGTCAGTGTATGGGGTTCAAGAGGAAAGAACGGCAGGATTATATCTTCCAAGATAATCCCGTCACGCCATCCTTTCCATTCTTATCAACTGATAAGTTTTATGTGGATGGGATAGAGATATTCCTTTCATTGTGTTTATGGCATCAAACGAAGGGATTGTAGTAACAAGACAAGCCTGCAGGATGGAATGAGCAGATCGTCTCACAGGAAAGTGGTTGTGTGGATGGTAATGAACATGATTATCAATCATCGTGCTTTCCTTCGCGATTAAGACATAGGAAAGAGTGTCGAGAAAGAACGACTGTGGATGGGGCGCTAATCTTTTGAGACCTTCCTTTTAAGAATATGTGATTTATGATTGGCTATGTTTGTTTGCGGGGCATAGCTAGGCAATAGGCATTTGAAAAAAAAAAAAAAAAAAAAAAAAAAAAAAAAGGTGGAATGCAGCCAGTGCCGCTCATTATGGTGAACAATGTGATTTTGTTTGATTCTGAGTTCGAAATTAGTATACATAAAATTACCTAGTAGAAATCAAGTTGTGATGTTACCTACGGTAAGCATGGGTTATGAAACGGAGAATTACAAAAAAAAGTATCATGATATTAACAGAATTGACTAAAAAATCAAAAATAGACAAAACAAAATGAAGTTGGCATGAAAACCGTCATTCATTCTTTTTTCCCGAAACAAAAAAGGAGATATTTGATGTTAAAAAAGATGATTTGTACTCTGAAAGACATGAGAAACACGTTTCTCATTTATATATTTATTTCTATTTTTGGGGATACATTATTTTTACAAAAAGAAGTGTTCACGTGATATCTGTCAAGATAAACAACGAGGTTCGGAGGAAATGATGAGGTTGGCTGGAAGACAAGGTCAAACAAAATACATTGCTTAGGTCAACAAGGGTCATGATTACACATACCAACCAATTCCACAATGTCAAAATTATTAGCGTGTTTAGGTCCAACAACATATTTAAACATAGCTTCATGTCAATATAACAACAAGCTTCGTAACAAATGAAACATTTGTTCATCTTTTAAGTATATGTCTTCAGTTATAAAGACATTTATTGACAATATAAAATAGCCTGCCAATTAGTGTGGCACATAGCTTCTTCGCTCTCATATATCGTATACTTTAATGACTTATTAAATGAATACTAGTCTTTTACAACTTATTTAATTTTCCCCCCGTTTTTTAAATCTGTCAAAATTGTTTTGATGTTGCTTCCGAGCAGGGGTATCCAACTCCAGTATTCTAGAGGTGTAAGAGCACTAGCGCTCCACAGGAAGATGGTGGTTAAAATTGTAAACTACTTATGATCTTTTGACATATATACTATATTGTAAATAAACATTTAAAGAAAAATAACAGCCTCGGTGGCCGAATGAGATGCGCGATCGCCTTAAATGCGAATGTTCCCGGGTTCGATTCCAGGATAATGACTAAATAATTTATTAATTTATTTCTTTGAATTAAAAAGCTCGAAATCTTTTGAATGGTGTAAAATATTTAGTTACAATATTAACCGCACCTTCCCGGTGGAGCGCTAGTAGTCTAACACAGGTAGATAAAGAGGGTAGTTGGAAATCTTTCCGTTTAAAGATTCTATGATCGCTGCTTCCTAGCTTACTGAAGGTAACGGAAGCTATGTGATTGTTCTTCAGAACGATACATTTTTAAATCCTTTATATTAACTTCACTTTTGTGCCTGGGTGCCTGGCGTCAACATTTTTAGAAGGCTAGTTAACCCTCTTCTACTTATCCGATCGAGCTGAAACTTGGCACATAGACTCTCTACCAATACAACAACATTTTAACAAATTAATTAATTAATTAAATTTAATTAATTAATTAATTTGTTAAAATGTTGTTGTATTGGTAGAGAGTCTATGTGCCAAGTTTCAGCTCGATCGGATAAGTAGAAGAGGGTTAACTAGCCTTCCAAAAATGTTGACGCCAGGCACCCAGGCACTCCCCCAGGCACCCAGGCAC
>KZ651166.1:483679-507223 GCA_001010745.2 Gerris buenoi | reverse complement strand
TAATAATTAATTAAATGTTACTAATTAATTAATTTTAAATTATTTATTTAAAATTGAAATGAATGAATACCAATATTTCCCTTCAGAACTAAATTGCAAAAATATAAAGGATTTATAATGAAAACTTGGTTTTTATGGGCTGGTATTATTAGTTCTCTGATTTCAAAAATTCTAAGAACATCCGTTTCAGACATCAGGGAAACTTTTTTGGTTCCTTGTCTGTCTGTCTGTCTGTCTGTCTGTCTGTCTGTCTGTCTGTCTGTCTGTCTGTCTGTCTGTCTGTCTGTCTGTCGGTCTGTCGCTCAAATTTTGCGAACCAACAATCTTAAAAAGCTCATTTGTTTCTCTTCCACATGTTCCCAAACGTATATTGATTTACACCTACATTTTCAAAAGTACTCATGTGATATTTATGAAATTTGAATTAGTATTAGTGATAATTATATTTGTGGAGTGTCGAATTTTGTTTCCAACTTCTTTTTAAATATAATAATCATATTTCTTCGACAATATATTGGTAACATAATTAGCTATAATAATTATTACAAGATCATACAATATAAAGCTTAATATAAATAAACAACAATCAACACAATGTTTGTGAGAGCTCTCAATACTAATTGGCTAGAGCGAGAGCTACGTCTTGACTTTATTCTTAGTCTTGGTTTTGATGTATTCTTATGTTTTTTAATAAATATATACATAGAGATTTAAATCATAACAATACATCAAGATAAAACATTCGCATTTTGTTTCCAATCTATAGATAATAGATACATACATAGTTGAGATTTTGACGTCTAGAAAGTTAAGGTGAACTATAGGCAAATAAAAATGTCACTGGGGGCTCCCACTGGGCGAGCTGTCAGAATATAGTCTATAACTGTACTGTAGTAACAAGTCTATGTCCAAATTAAATCCCGCGTCTAGAACAATTTCGCTGAACAAGAAAATCCTATATAACCTCTTTTTGTCATACTCTAGCATTGGTTAGACACTATAATAAGAATGACAAATAACGCTAGACACATTAGCGTAAATACAAACACTGAAGACAGAAGACCTCTTTCATTTACTCAGATGTCATCATATCTTTGTGATTTTGTATTTTATTTTTAGTCATCCCGCCCGCGCCCGTCATGTAGGAGCTTCAAATTTAAAGAGGAATCACCCATGTCATGGCCATGTGTTGAGAATTAATAATATCAAATATAAATTAATGAAGAAGAGAGACAGACATGGAAAAATGGTATCCCATTGCATAAATTCGAACTACTTACCTTTTAGTTTATAACGTCTAATTCTAAATCTGCGACTGAGGAACGCACATCTTAGCCTAGGCGACCGGGATCGTTTGGTATTTGGTATTTGTTCAGACTACATTAAGTGATATCTTAAATCTTGATTTTCAAGGTTTAAAAGCAATTTTGGCTCCTTCTGTAAAGTATTAAAGTTTTTAAAATTAATTACTAACTCATGTAGACAAGATATTTTGTTTTGAACACGTTATTTGTTGATTCCAATTCATTTATTGTTGATTGTTGTTACATATAGCTAGAGGATGATAATAGTGATTAGAGATGTTCAAAACGTGTTGATTGAGTTTAGAGGATGTTAGTAGTGCTGAGAGATGGACAGAGGGTGTTGATTGTTGTTAGAGATAGTTAGATAGAGATGAATGGACAGAACCTCAAGTAACATTTGTCTCTAATGTGGATGTCATCAGTGCTTCATTTCGATTGGTAGTATAATAAGCAGAGTTTTTTTTCAATGGTAGTGTCGATGGTAGTAGTGGAGTTGGTATAGAGATGGTTAGGGGTTGATATTAGTGATTAGAGAGGTTGTTGATGGTGACAGTTAGAGAATTTCAATAGTTCTTTGAAGTGGTTGGTGATTTGGTGAAGTTTGGAGGCAGTTATTAGTCTTGAGATGTCACTAGAGCATTAAAATGGTTAAATATATGATTGGTAGTAATTAGGAGAGATTGTCGATGTTAGTTAGTGTTTCTGGCGGTGGTGGTGTTAAATGGTCAAATTCTTCCGTAACCCACTAGGGGCTGGAGATTTACTGTTAAGTATTACATGGGCATAAAATGTAAATTAGCTATGTAAACACTGTGGAAATGCATTAAGACTTAAACTCTGGTTTTTGAAGAGGTTTCAAATAAGTAAAATTTTGAATACATATTAAAAATGATATGCCTTTTCTCTTATTTTTTAAGAACATGTTTATTTGTTTGGTTTTTTTCCGTGTCCTTGTAAAAATAATATTTGTTATTCCGTGCTAAACACTTAGCAAATGTCAAAAATAATTTTTTGTTTTGGTTGTTTAGAGACAAAAAAATAAAAGAAAGAATTTCTATAGGTCAGTAATATTTGATGACGATGTCGGTTGCACATTCTCTCACTCCCACAACTCGTGTATTAATATCTCCGTCTTGACACTCTCTGTCGCTTGTAGTAGTGTCTGGTGGACAAGTCAAGATATCGTAGATATTAGGTCATCAGTTATAAATAAACAGCTGACTGAATAGTCTCAAGCTTGTATTTAAATACTGGTTATTAAATCAATATTCTCTCTACAATATATCTCTCATTTGAAAAATGCGATAGAAATAATGATATAAACCACCTGTTAAACTCTATGAGTATTTTTGCCCTTTTTATCTTACAGGTTGAAATTAACCTGCCTATTATACACTGTATATTATAATGTGGAGTTTTTTCTTAATTAATTGTATGTCAACACCCACGCAGACTTGAATGTTAATGAACTTTGTATAATTTAAGAATATATTTACAGTTAATTTGGTACGGTGACGTAATTTTCTTTTTATAATATCTGATTATACTATAGTTTTAGGGATTGGCAATATAACAGGACAATCCTTGGGGGGGGGGGGGGGGGTTGCGTTCATATGCGCTAACCACGGAGTTGTGAGTTCGCAACTCCGAACACCGAAAAATTTGATGATCAGATATAGGTGACCTGTTTCAAACTAATGATAATTCACATAGAGTAGATGTGTTATGTGGCTGCAATCCCCTATCGTGTTAATTTAATCATGTGTTGTTCGAGACGAAAAAAATTGCTTTTAAAAAAAAATGTGTGAAAATATCTAGGTAAATTATATTTGATCAATATGAAACTATTAGTTCAGGAGATAGCGTGCAAAAAAAGTGTCTGACTAACATCGCATGAATTTTGAGTACAAGAAAATCTTTTGGTGCCTCCTATCTTTCAGTACTACGAACGCAAATTTACGTTTTCAGGTTTTTCTTGTTTGGAGGCATTGTACTGCTAAAGTAAATGTATATATATGTTAGTGTTTTTAGTGTTTTCAATTAGCTGGCTAGGGTACTACAAAATAAATGTTCTATGAATATGTGCGGTCGGCTAAGTTCGGTTAGTTAGTCAAACGTTACTCCAAATCAAAGAGATCACCTAATAAATGACTCACTATCATCAACTTGATTTTTGGTCGACAAACTATAAGCTCGTTCTCAGGATCATAAAATTCACACTGTTCACCATAAATTTTGTTTTCTTCCAAATGCCTATTGCCAAGCTGTCCCGTGAACAAATTTAGTCAACCAAATATTCTTAAAAGGTATTAAAAGATTTACTTATTCACAATATTCTAGCTTGATGTTAGTCAGCCCCGTTTGCTCGCTATCTCCTGGACTATGGTTGGGGCATCGATAGCTAAACATCAATGTTTTCGATTCATCGACATCGAACGAACAAACATTGCTTTCGATACATCGACATCGGTTCTCTAAACCTTTCGTTGGAAAAAAATTCCTCCTTTTCGTTGTCGCCCATTTTTGGGGGGGCTTTTTTTTCGATGTGTGTGTGAGGAAAACATCGATGTTAACCGATATATCGAAAGATCAACATCGATGTTTTTAAGTCCGATACATCGATGTTTTCGATACATCGACATCGATGTCCCAACCCTATCCTGGACTATATATTAGGATAGAAAAATAATTTAAATGTTTTTATGACAATTGTTTATAAAAAAAATATCTAAATTAGTTAAAATTAACACCCTCCGTAGCGAAGCATGAAGAAATCCAGCTATATGTATAATGTTGCAAAAAATATTTTTTCTTCACATCTTAAAATAACAGACAACTGTTTAACCGGAAGATAAAAATAATTAATAATACAAAACAACAATGTAAATAAAAGAATGAGTTATGTAAACATTAGACTAGAGATAAGACTGATAACGGTGAACTAGGCAGTCAAATGTAAACACCGATTTCTTCCTCTTTGTTTAAACTCATTCCTATAAAAGTAATATCCGTGATTCATTTTTCTTAATTTAAGGAAAATAGTGATTGTTGTCCAATCTAAATATTATTTTCTTTAACGAACTGAATAATTAAAAATAATGACAGAAGAAACAATGATACCAACGGAGGCGCCAACATTTTACCTACTATTTAAATGGAGCAGGTTGACTGATGACTAATACTAATTACCAAATATACCTGCTATCTACTATTTTCAATTATAGTAAAATTTAAAAAAAAAAAAAATCATTACGACAAACCTGTGTACCTATAAAACTTTCTCATATCTAAAGTAAGTATTAGTACAGTATTCACTCTTACTAAGTTAACACGCTAACTGATGATGACATTGTGAGTCGAAACGCGTCTTTTAAGCAATAAAAATTGTGGTGACAATATTGTTGTGTTACATTGTATTAACCTCTCTAGTCATAATTATGAAGTGGTACCACAAAATCTCAGTCAAAACAACCAACTATTTCTAAAGTAAGAGACTTGAATCCAATATGATTTTATTAATTTCTATTTAAACATATTTTAAGTGTTCAACTTGTGCTAGACGTTTTTTCGATGATAAAGCCTTACCTTAATGTTAGTTAATAATTGTAAAATACACGAAATAAAGATTTTTACCTATTTAAATTTAAATAGAAATTTCACCTATTTATAGATCTGTAAATTTACCGTATGAGATATCAAGTTTAAATTATTTTAGTAGTATAAATACATTTTAATCGGAATCCGACGTTCTATCGGCAGTAGCATTATTAGAAATGAATAATATTTTTATCCTTATGGGTATTATAAAGATTAAAATAAGGTTCGATATGAATTTATAATTTATATTGGTATAATACATTTATGCGATAATTTGATTAGAGGTTAGTTGGTACACCTGGAAGATAAGCAGCTGTCCTCGCTGTTATCGCTCTAAAACTAGAAAATAATCGAAGTGACAACCACTTAGATGTGACCGTTTGCTTTCGATTTTCGATCTTACTATTTTGGGTGGTTTAGTGATCGGGTGATGAGGAATATGATGGTAAATAAGACGAATGTGATAATCTGCGAAGTGATAAAATTAGGAACGAACTTAAAGATAATCTTCCCTGGTAAGAAGAATTAATTGTTTATATGTATATTTTAGTCAAATTATTCATACTTCATGTCATTGCAAAAGGTGGAGTATTTATATTTCTTTTTTATTCCCCGCCGAGGAGAAGTAATGTTATACATTTTGATAAAATGTTCAATAATAAGTATAAATACTCGAAAACTAATAAATGGGCAACACTGGGCTGAGTAATTAAGAACTCGTTTGTATAAGAAAGTTTGTCTGAGTTGTCTCGGACCCATTTTTTCAATAATATGACTGCACTATTTTTCATGAGCGAAATCTCATTTCTTCCCTTATATAGGTTGGCAATACTTATTTCTGGTATCCAAAAGTCAAAACAAATCTGTTTTAAACTGCAGTATATAGTTAGTGATTACGTCATGTGTTTTAATCTATTGAATGTTGGGGGTGAATCCAGGCCATCAGGCCTATAGTTGACGGCTTATTTTTGCATCTGGCTTGTTTGAATAACAGATCCTCTGGAAATCTGCATCTCTTGAGAAACAGCAGAGGCTCTTTTCTTCTTAAACATCTGTATAAAGTTTAGATAACAGCTCAAACTCGTAAAGATTTGTATACGTTATGATTCCAATCGTTATATTTAGATAACTTCAAAAGCCAGTTAGATTCTAGAACATATTATCTATATTAGGGATACGTTTTATAAAAACAAAATATGGATCCATTCTGGAGTTTTCTTAAAAAATGAATATACAATTTATTGATTTGGGTCGTAATACTGCTCCAAATCAGCTTTTATTAAGGTATAAAAATAGCAAATTACGCTGTAAAACCATTGTGATCTTTAAATCTTGTTGGAAGTTTTGAGTATCTTTTTACGGCTTTATGATTATTTTTTTTATTCAAGTGGATTATCAAAATACGATAAATGATAATGCGAACGAATCTGATAAGGAGGCGAGGTCTCGTAAGATATTAATAAATTTGTTTTGATTTTTGAACATTTCATTCTTTTATACTAACATAACAGTTGCAGTCATACTCAAACATAATTTTTGGCTGACAATTGGTACTCTTATAGAAAATACCCCCCTGCAAATAAAATACACAAAATGTGTATTTTATTTGCATAGATAATGGCTATAAAGATTTCTTTTAAGTTCCGATCCAAACATGGTTAAGGTATTGCAGGGCGGGGGATGGCAGTCATTTTACTCGTCTGCTCAGTGTGATTATCGGTGTGAATCATGTCTTACCTCTCTAGGATTCCTAACTCAGCTCAGCAGATATTATGTCGTATGCCGATATTTTGACCTAGGTTTTAGCGATTGTTGAGTATGCTAACCACTCACTTGCTGGTCTCCCAATATGGAATACTGGGTGCATATGGATAGGAGCATGTTGAACGTAACAAGATGCTAAAACAAAAGGTTAAATTAGGGTACACACAGGCTAGGTTAGACGAGAAGGAAACAGAACTGGCCAGGGTATAGTAAATAGCATATTAGGACACCAGGTGGATTAAAGTAATAACTGACTGTTGGCTTTGACTATTTGCTGGAATCTAGTATTCTAGATAATCTGCCGTTCTACTTGGTGCATGAGGCCTGCAGACTCCCTTATGAATCATAATATGGGTCTCCTAGGAATAGAACCTGGGGCCTCAAAGTTTTGAGTGAAGAGTGCCGCTGCTGCGGGCTAGTCGAAAATTCACTTTCACTTGAAATTATTACAATTCTGCCGATAAATTCTTTTTCTTCAAACTTAGTTTATATTTTAAGGCCTGTTTCACATGTGACACTTGTGTCCCAGCCACAGAATCCCGAGCGACAGCCGATACATAGGAGTAAATGGGAGCGTTCAGCCGAAGACACATTGTCTTGGGCCACGGGACATTGTATCTCATCGGTGGCTCTCCCCGCGAGCTGCTCGTATACACTCCCTATGTCTCTGACGTAAGAGACACAATGGCTCTAGAGTGGCCCGTGTAAGATTCCTGTGGCCGATTTCTCGAGCACAGTGGCCGGGACACCGAGTGTCCTGAGTGAAAGAGGCCTTGTCATGAGCTACTTAGGGATGAAGTTAAGAAGCTAAGTAATATTTTTTTGTTAACAGGGAGTGGCGGAGACGCTGGGCAAGGTGGAAGGAGAGGAGGTTTGGACAGCGGCAGAAGAACTGAAGGGGCGACTATGCAGCTCAGAGGCGCAGGCCTTGGAGGCGGAGGTGGAGAACCTTCAAGCCGAGCTGGCCTCGACATCTCGTCAGCTGGAAGCCATGTGCTCCAAGTACAGGAAGGCGGCTGAACTCTGGGCATCGGCGAGGACACTGCAAGAACAAGTCGCTTCATCACTTCAGCAGACTGTTGCAGCACTACACAATCCTCTGCCATCATTGGCGCAGGCACTACCAACCGTAAGTTACTAACTTTCTCCGTATCTAGGCCATGAATTCCTGTTTTTTCCCCTTCTTCGGGTGATTTAAACCTCGTATATGTAGACTTCCTACTTTAGTAGTTACAACATACTCTGGTTATATTCTGTTGTTGTAACTATTATTAAAATTTGAATATCGGTGATCAGTGTGGAACATGACTCATATTTTACACTGATGATTATGTTTTCCATTAATGAACATCAATTTAATGTATTAGATTTAATGAGCACATCAATTTAATGTATTGGATGGGTTGGATGTAGTAACGATGTGGCGTTTACTCGACAGTAGTTAAAAGACAAAACGAATTTCTTTTAACCACTTTCCCATTACTAAGTTTGAAAAGAAGATCGATGAAGGTCAAAACACAACGACTACTGTAGTGGATCGAGTAAACGAATGAACTTGTTTCTGTGTGTTGTTTTTGTTTCTTACATTTTATGTTGTTGTTTTTTTTCGCATCTGACAGCCTTGACTTCGCCTTGGTTTGCCTGTGACAGAGAACGGCAGTTATACTGTAGTTGATGAGTGATTGTTTAAAACAAAAAGGAAGTGTTGGAACGGTACTTTTAACTGCTTTGTCCTCCTATAGGATATCGGATCGGATATAATAATCGCGTCGTGGAAATGACTGAACTTTATCTTTTTCTCTCTTGAACAATGTTGTGTGCCTTTTTTTTTTTGGTTACCCGCGACAGAGTATACAAATGTAAAACAGACCGTTCTATCACCGCCATTTAACTGTGTTGTCTCCCTATGTAATCCAAATCGGATCAGATGGAATAATCGTATTGTGTAAATGAGATCTTACTGTATAAATATCTATATACTTTGTACAGCTATTCAGACAAAGTATGATTTGCTCATGCCGTTATACCCCGCTTCCCTGATTAGCAAACAGCTCGGCGGGCACAGAAGTTTTACCAAATATGTATATTTGAAATGACTTCTCAGTACGGCTTCACATTCCCTCTAATGACGCCACTGTGTTGGGAATTTGGGTAGTTTAAAGATTGAACCCTCGTGTATATTTTTGGACGGAATTCATATGATGTGATTTTTTTCTCCCCTATTTGGGCGATTCCATTTTGAGTTTCCTGTTGTTTACAGAGAAGGGTCTCTCACATCCTAGTCCAATTCTTTCATCATATTTACACAAACGGCTATTTTTAAACTTTTAAACACAATATCAACAAATCCGTGGAAATCGAGGGGGAAAAAATAACAGATTAAAGCATTTTCGTTTTTTTTATAATTAAAAATAGAGAGTTAAAACAAAAATGTTTAGTTTACAGCTTTAAACTTCCAAGTAATTTCCTCTACGTATTCGTCAAAAACTTTATACTTAATAAACATGTTAAGATTTAATTGGTGTTTTGTAAACAATTATATACCTCAGAGCTATAAATTATTGCTTTTCAACTTCATGTATAATGGATTACATGGGATTTGCAGCATTATTAGCTTTAGTTACCGTATAAACTTGGCATTCGCATCCGGATTTACCTTATGTCGCACTTCACGGAAGTAGCCAGCAATTTACCGAGCGTGAGGCTCCTTGCCGAAGTCGAGAATTAAACTCGGAATGCTTGTGATAAAGTATTGTAACTTCTTTGTTAGTAAATGAAGAGAAAATCAACGTAATAATGTATATTTTGATGAAAAACTGCTTGGTTTTCTGTTTATGGCCGAGTAGAAAATAGCTTTTTTGCAATTGCTAAAGTGGGATGTTCCTCAGAGAAAATTAAGCATAATTTAATGACACGTTCACGTTCACTGAAGAACGACCCCTCGAAGCGAATGGAACATCAAATATCAATAATATCATGGAAAGAAAATAAACCAAGCAGTAGAAGAGAAAAGAGTCTATAAGGGGCTATAAGATATTGGCAAGATTATGGCAGAGATAACGTGAAGTTTATCAGGACACTTAGGAAAAAGGAATATTAAAGGTAGTCAGCATAGATGCCGCATTGGTATCCCAGAGACAACCAAAGAGGAAGGGGCTGGTCTATGTATATTTGGCACAAGAGGCTAAGCTAAGGTTTTCATCGCCCATGGCCAATACAAAAAAAAAAAAAAAAAAAAAAAAAAATTGGTGCTCACATGAGACTGTGCCCCATTAGCTAGTACTAGCTGGTACTAGTATTAGACGGGATTTCGTCTTGAAGAAATTATTTTATAAATTTAAAAATATTGTAAATTTAAAGAAGCAATAAATGGTATTCTAATTATAATTGAAGAACGACTCATTTCTAGTCGACTAACAAGAAATGAGAAATGATAAATGAAGATTAATGGTGACTTAGACAGATTGCCGGATTGAATCGTTCATATTTATTTTAGTTCGTTACACAAATAAATTTCACGATATCTAACGCTAGTGTAACGGGTAGTTATCGATATTTAAAATCGCAGTGTGATTTAAAAGAAAAAAAATATTTAAATTTTAAATTAAAATACAGCGTGACTAGACGTTGAACGTAGTTAAAAGGTGTCAAGGTCACGAGGACATGATGAGGTTCTGTCTCACACTCGTACAGTCATAGACCATAATGTAATTGTTATATTCAGACCTGTAAATCTCTTGTAACACTAGACACCCCTAGACAGTAGACAGAGAAGATCACCAACTTCTAGACTTGATAGAGTTATCTTCCAGGACAATATAAAGCGTCAAAGACAAAGGACAATGGCTGTCCGGCAGGGCAGAACTTGTTGAAACAATAAGTCTAAACTAAGAACAGAATCGTCTCTAAACAAAGTATCAAATGACGGCTGATGCAACTGGAACCAAAACATTAAGCTAAGTCGTATATAGATGGTGACGAACTACTTTCAGGTTGCAAGAACCTAGGTTTCCCTGATGAAACCTGAAACCTGTTTCTTTCCTAAACGACACTAGAGGCGCAACTATTGAGAAAGAGCATGATGATGAATGATGAGCCAACCTATTTATCAACCGAAGGGAGCGTTATCGCTATCTATTTAGAAAGAGCATGATGATGAATGATGAGCAAACCTATTTATCAACCGAAGGGTATCACTATCTATTGAGAAAGAGCATGATGATGAATGATGAGCCAACCTATTTATCAACCGAAGGGAGCGTTATCACTATCTATTGAGAAAGAGCATGATGATTAATGATGAGTAAACCTATTTATCAATCGAAGTGAGCATTATCTTGGGATGCCTTCTCCAGCTTATGGTTCGAAAGGAATCCCAAGCTAGGCTTGGAGTTAACAACTGCTTAAACCTACGTTTATGAAACATAACTATCATTTACGTTTGAAATTTTCCTGTCTTACCATTTACTTCTTCCTTCGCCATTTTTTATACCGATCTCATATAAAGCCCATTACATCCTACACACTTAGGAATATTGCCATTGTTTGCCGACCCTGTATGGAGTTCTGTCTCTTCGCACACCAATGCAGAAGCAGATGAATTAGTACGATTGATTGTGAGCTATGTAAATCAAAGTTTCCAGGCGTGGAATCGAACCTGTAACTTCGACCTTGGTTCACTGATGTGACCACGACTACTCAGAACCTCTTTACAAAAGAATTTTAGTCTTTGAATAAACCTCTTGGTTATTTCGAGAAACGATTTACTCATTGTCAGAGTCCCGAAAGGCCATTTATTTCTGTTTTAATGTTTTCGTCATTGCCGATGTTCGTGTCTAAAATACTGGGAATAAGACTTTACAATTGTGTTGATTTGTAGTTAAGACTCAGTTTTTAGATTTGACCATTATCAAACTAAGCGATCCCAAATTCAAATATTCCTTATTTTGTTGTTCTTCTAGATTTCGCCGGAGATGTGCAACATCCAGCAGAACATTTGCATCTTCCCCTTCTTAGAACAGAACATCTTTATGAGTATTGAACAAGCAATTGCCGTTGATAACTTGTTTAGCTTCTTTTGATTGATGTGTGGGAGGGGGGGGGATTTATTTTAATAGATTTGACGACAAAACAAATTAGTTGCTCGGGACACACATTGGATCGAGAATCAAGGACACTTAACTTATACTAGATATCCAGCCTCAATATGTTATAATAATAACAACATCACGTCTAGTTTGTTTGTTTATTTCACTATAAATCATTATTAATGATTACCAATAAAAAAAAAGGCGAATGAAATTTTTTTTCTCTTTTTCCTTTCTAACCATCATAATCAGTTGTATAAACCTTATAATTATATTATTGACATTCGGTACAGGCTAGATGTCACACACCACTTTACTTATGCACCTATCCCCTTATATGGTTATGATGGATGACCAATGAGCGTTGGAATCTTATAGGATTTGTCAGAGTCGAGAATCGAACTTGGACCTTTTCTAACTCGCCAAGTCCCTAAGCTGGGCAAATCTTACTCTGGATTCTTTAACTTACGACTTACGTGATATTTACGTCATTTTTCGTCCTACATTAAACAGTTTAGGCTTGAGAATTTTGTGTATTTTGGTTTTTACTGGCAAAAAGTTTCCTAAACGAATGATTCAAAAGGTATTTTCATTTGTAAATTTGATATTTTTTTTAAAACGTCGTAATATAAAAAAAACTTTTATATCTTTTCGCAAGATTTTAGTTTCTTGGATGTTTAACCCTTGCTGGTATAAGCTGCTATCGATTCGGATCGGTCTCCAAGATATCACGTTTGATGCGAGATATGGTAAAGTGAATTACTGGCCCACAGCCAGGGTGAAGAGAATTCACACTAGATTTACTGCCCAAATCTTGTATGCAGTAGCCAGTAGACTAGACAATTTACATTTTTTTTTGGCCCAATAGCTGTGGAAATATATTAACAAATATTTGATACGATTTTAAAAGAAATCCTTGACTGAAATACGTTTCAGACATCAACGAACATTATTTTTGGTTTAGTTCTGTCTGTCTGTCCGTCATCATTTTATCAAACCAACTTATTTTGAACACAAAAAAATGGCTAAATCCCTAAACATAAAACAAAATAATTTGGAAATCCCTCAACTTTAGAGGCTTATAACTCCATTTGGAGGGGTTCTGATAAAAGAAAGTTCATGATAATAGGGTACCGTCACGAAAGTGTCCTCTACAATCTACAAGATAGATAACTTTTTATTCGATTTGGTTTTCACTTGAAAAAAGTGCTCTTAATAACGGAGTAGGTACTATCAAAAACACCTTTTTTGGCACTAGAGGGCGCTGGAGAGATTGGATCCAAAAAAATTCTATCTGCGACACTTGAAGCCCTACAAGAGAGGCTAGATAGTTTTTACTTTCTCATATAAGAGCAAGTATTGTGATGCCACGAAAATTTGATTTTGATGGATTTACACGTTTTGAGGTCCCCTGAGTTCAAAATTGTGGTTTTTAAAAAAATTTCTATCTGTGCAGACGCCTGGAGCCTAAACTAAAAACTCCATTAAAGAACGCTATAGAACGCGACGAAGCTGTGCGGCACACTAATTGGCAGACTATGTTTTTGGTTTATCTGCTATAGTTGATGTTCTATCTGAGGTTGACTATTCTGTTGTATTGCGGTATTGATAGGAAGAAAGAGTTATATCTATGGTGTTAGGCTCTGGTACCGTTACATATTGCTATTATTGTACTAGGTATATAGGCGTATTGTTTTAACTGTCAATGACCCCCCTAGACTATTGACTCACTTTCAGACTCGACGAATCCCTAATTCAATTATTATTACAATATCATTACAGTGACCTCATTACCTTGTTTTATTACCACACTCAGATGTCTTACCTCTTAGTTTGGCTGTTATACTAGGATTCGGGCTCTCTCCCTCCGCGTTTGTAGCAGGAACTAAATTTTTCCCAGGGAAAATGTCAAATTGATTCGTATATAAATGGACTGCATTCAAGAATTTTTAATGATGCATACAAATATTCTAAGTTATAGGTGCTTATAATTTTGATTAAACTATTCCAAAATGTGTAATGTATTTCAATACCTATCGAACAATATTATACCTTTTCCCAGGTTAAAATCTTGTTTCGTGATGCATATAGATAAAAAATACATTTATTTGCAAAGTACGAGAGGTCGGTTTCTTTTCCTTGCAAGGGAGAAATTATTTTTACTGGTCTTATATTCCTTTGCTTTGTAAGTTTCATCGCACACCTATTACCTGAATTTTGAAACACTTTCCGTCTTTCAATCTTACCCAAAATATAGTGACATGTTGCACTTAGAAACAATTTAGGTGAAGAATACAGAAACCAAAAAAAGTTAAAAATAAGACCAGTTAAAAAAAAAAAATTGTGCAACTACAGTCTATAAGATTAGAGTTGGCACAATCAAAAGGCGGGACAATTTTTAGGGAAACGATTTTATTGGTCCCCCATGTTGAATGCAACTTCAGAAAAAAAAATGCTCTACTCTACCCCTGTTCCACAACGAAAATATAGCATAACAACACCGATTTTCCCTTTTTAAATCCTTTATATTAACTTCACTTTTGTGCCTGGGGGAGTGGGTGCCTGGGGGAGTGCCTGGGGGAGTGGGTGCCTGGGTGCCTGGCGTCAACATTTTTGGAAGGCTAGTTAACCCTCTTCTACTTATCCGATCGAGCTGAAACTTGGCACATAGACTCTCTACCAACACAACAACATTTTAACAAATTAATTAATTAATTAAATTTAATTAATTAATTAATAAATTAATTTTTCAATTTAATTAATTCTTTTTTTAAAAAATGAATGGATTAAATAAATATTAAAAAATTAAGTATCAAAAATAAAATAAAAAAATAATTAATTATTTAATTGGTTGGTATTGGTTGGTAATTGGTGGTTTATGGTGTTTGGTGTATTTGGTTGGTTGGTATTAATTAATTTCATTAATTAATTAAATTTAATTAATTAAAAAAAAATATCTTTTTCAAAATGAATGGGATAATTAAATTTAAAAAAGTAATACAATAAATAAAGATTCAATTAATTATCCAATCTTGCCAAATCTTGGCATTTCGACTCTCTACCGATACAATATCATTGTAACAAATATAATAATTAATTAAATGTTACTAATTAATTAATTTTAAATTATTTATTTAAAATTGAAATGAATAAATATCAATATTTCCGTTCAGAACTAAAATGCAAAAATATAAAGGATTTATAATAAAAACTTGGTTTTTATGGGCTGGTATTATTATTATAACCCCAAAACTACCTCCACATTTGTTGTTTCCCGCCTTCGATTGTGCCAACTCTAATCTTATAGACTGTACATATTATGTGTATATGTAGATGGCGCAGGGTTAGTGAGACGCTACATTAGCTTTATAAACCTTATAATTGTTATATGCAACCAGTAGGTACACTTAAGCCGCTACTCGCTATTTATATGGCGTATGTCAACATCTTTGTTTACATATATTATGTATATGAGAATGTTTTGTCTTAGTTGTGTCGGATTTTTCTTAGTAGTCGGAACAGATTTTTAATCCTTTTGAATTAATAACGCGAAATCTCGAATAGGGTTGCTTAAAAAGGGTGTAGAAGCGTAGACCTTGCCCTGCGGCCCTTGTTTCAATAGTGTTTTCTAGTACGTGCCGCAGTGCTGTGTTCCCCCTACCAGTATATTATACATGAAGGACCGTAGTTAGGGTGTACCGGATCAGTTAGATAAGACCTAACATAGGGTCTGGTTATCATCTGGTTGGGGTGAGAATCTCCCCCCTACTACATCTGTAGTCTCAGCTCCTCTCTGTTCACTGTTCCAGTAGTGTATTTCCGTCTTCTCTAGGACCTACACACGGAGTTCCGCTGCGTCTATTATTAACTCGTGAACCGAACCTAGAACCTCCTCGGTGTTCTGTCTTATATCACCTTCTATCTTCTTCTCATCTTTGTGTTTTGTTTGGTTCCTGCGTGTGGCTTTTGTTTATGAAAAAAAAAAATACAATTTTTTTTTCTGTTCTGTGATTTTGTACAAAAAACGAATCTCGCGATATAATGCAAAGTGTGTTATCAATTTTTTAAAATTTTATTAGGTTCTACAATTTAATTTTATTTTTATTATCAGTAAATGGTTTTATAGTAATTGTGGATAGTGACATTGTGAAGATCAGTTAATACTTAAAAAAATTAAATTTATGACAATCCTAATAAATAAAATTTACTGTGTTGATAAAAAAATAAATAAAAGAAAAAGAAATCGTCGTAAAAGTTGTTTCCCAAAAATGTTTGATTTTTGCTTCCGAGCTTAATGAATAACGGAAGCAATTGGTTCATTCCAAAGAATACATTGTTTATGTCTCCGATTTCAAAAATTCTTGGACAGAATTCCGTTTTAGATAATTCTCGTATCGCTGTGTCGATCTTAACATTTTTGAGGACATAGATATCATAAAACCGTAACGAACGATTTTAATGAAATTTTAATAGAGTATGTCATGATCATGATTATTAGCCTATTGTTAGTCCCCTTATTAATTTCAACTTTCTTGCGCCCATTCCTTTCTCTTCCGTGTGCCCATAAACTTGTTTTAGTAATTTATCTTAAGAAAAGTAAACAGCAACGCAATTTGGGTACATCCTAATACCTTTTAAAGTGCTTATCTGATTTTAAAGATATTTTGATGGTTTGTTGGAAATAGCCCACAAATGATCCCATATTAATTTCAAGCATCTGCGATCATTAAATATTGAATAAAAATAAGTGTGACTCCACTGGGATTTGAAACAATAACCTTTTGTTTTATTAACAGCTATAGCTTTAAAATAACTAATTCGGTTTTGAAAAAATAAAGGATGATTTGTTGAAAGTAGCCCAATAATGGTCCCTTATTGCTTTCAAACGTCTCTGCACATTTATTATTGAATAAAAATAAGTGTGACCCCAGTGGGTTTCGAAACTGATCCAAATATCATGTGACAGTTCATTCAATAATAGGTCATGAGGAAGCTATCTACCAATAAATTAGCAGAATATTTTTATAAGTATTAACTTGATAAAAGTTAATATAAAGTATGTTGTTAAAATTTAAAGGCAAGAATTATTGTATTCTTATTCTTATATTTAATACCTTAAATTCTTGTAGTATACCTTGATTCAATTTAAAATTTATATTTTTACTTTTAACTGATCTTTGCTATCCTCTATTTCATTTTAATTGACAGTTGATAATCCACAGTTATCATGAAATTCATTCCACCAATGAAATTGTCTCAATGACACCAAGTTCTAATTGTTCAAGTGCTTGACTGTCATATCCTTCTTAAAAGGCATCTCATATTAAGTGCATTCTTCTCTCCAACTAAATACTTTCTAAAAGAGAATACTTTGACTTTGACAAGCATAGCATTTTTGTTTATTATTGTTATCATATATGATAACTGGAGTGCAGTTATCGAAGGGCAGGAGGTGTGTTATCACTGTCTTATTATTCTTATCATTTCCCTATCTCCGCTTTTTAACCACCAGTCATATAATTGTTATTTATTTTTTTATCATTTGCGTTTTCATAATGTCCTTATATAAACTTATTAATTATAGTTTTTGAGTTTTATTGACTGTTACAGTAAATATATTATATATGTAGTAAAATTTCAATAACTCCTGCTAGAAACAATCAATATGAAAATTTAAAAAAAATGATAACGGTTTCGACGAACGTCCATTATCATTTTTTAAAAATCTTGGAATCCAAGAATATGTGATTCAATTGCCGGTTGTGAAACAAAGTAGAAAATTGTTTTATGATTATCTAGGAATCTGGGGTTCGATTCCTGGTTGGGGAAGTATGTAGAAAATTTGTGTAAATTAAATCTAGGAATCCGGGGTTCGATTCCCGGTTGTGGAAGAATGTAGAAAATTGGTGTAAGGTAAATCTAGGGATCTGGGATTCGATTCCTGGTTGTGGAAGTATGTTTATAGAGAATTGTTATAAGATAAGTTTAGAAATCCAGGGTTCGATTCCCGGCGTTGAAAGTATATTTATATATCCATATTTTCCCCTTCCTCCTTTTAATAAATGTAAAATTTTCATTTCTACAGCTGTTGAACCGATGTGCTTCTTGTTTATTGTGATAATGGTGTTAAGTTAGAAATTACTTGATACAGTATTGACTTATTGCAAATTTCCTCAAAAAGAATAAAAATAAGTGATTTTCAATATTTTTGTGTGTGTCTAATGATTTAATACCGAAAGTATTCTGTTAAGTTTGTTAAACTGTTCACGTATACTTTATAAGTTAAACTGTTATCAAAATGTATTGATAACATGATAAAAATTTATCAAAATTAAAATTATTAAAGTTAAAATTTATCAACTCTTTGCTATAATGTGTTGTGAGGTGGTTTATCAGTGCCTATGATTCTACAGTCAGGATGTCTTAATAGTTGTTCATTGCAACTAGACGTACATCAACAAGATATGGATTCCGATGATGAGGTAAAAATAGTACATATTTGGTTATAATGAACTTTTTTGGTGCAGTGGGATATGTATATGTTAAAATTGTTAAATTTAAAGTTAACTATAACACCAATTGGTCTTTTCGTTGCTTAAAGCGTTTAAAGAAATAACTATAGTATAAGAAATAAGTTCTTGTTTTTGATTTTTCTGAGATCTGAGATCGAGATAACAAAAACGTTCATGTTTTTGGTTTGTTTGATATTGAGATATCAACAGCGTTCATGTTGTTGTTTTTTTAGAACAACATGTTCTTATTATAATTTTCTTGCTTCCGAGCTTACCGAAGGTAACTGTAGCTACGTGATCGTTTAGAGTTTAGAAGAACGAAAATTTGTCTCCGAATTTTAAAATTCCAAGACGAAATCCGTTTCAGACATCAGGGAACATTTTTGGTTCCGCGTCTGGTCTGTCGTTCAATTTTTGTGAACCAACGTTCTTTAAAAACTATATAATCAGTGTCATAATTGGCCCATTGTTTGGTCCCACATAAGTTTCAACCTTCAGCGCCTATTTGTTTCTCTTCCACATGCGCACAAACATATATTTATTTACACCTATAGCTTCAAAAGTTCTTATCAGATTTTTATATGGAACTTTTATAGTTTATCGAAAGTAACCAGCAAAAAGCCCCAGATTAATTTGAACCGTCTGCTCATTAACTTTGCTAAATTGATACTTTATTAAATGTAAAAAAATCAAAACAATTTTGACTGATTAAAAAAAAGGGAAACAAATAAACAAATAAGACAATAATAGTTTGTAAAAGCATAAAATCAATAGAGTACGTGTTAGGATGAAAGGAAGCTATGTGCCACACCAATTTGCAGTCTATTTTTAACGATATACTTTTACCCGTATTATTATTATTTTTCGTTTCTATTATTCGCTCTCACCTGAGGTACCTAATTGGACAACGGACATTCCCATATTTTACCGCATGAAAAATTCCTTAAAAACGGATTTTTCTTTTTTGAAAAAGAATATGTGTAATTCTTTGTAATTTCTTTTGACACGATTTGATTTGTTTAAAAAATGAATAGAGAAGGGGGAGCACGAAACTCGCTATTTTTAAGGATGCAATGGTCTCAAAGATTAATTGGTCTAAAAACGAAACCAAATATTATATTTGTACTCAAGGCTTTGCTGACGAATTTGTAATATTTGCAAAAAGTCGTATATTATCTTCTTTGGTCTGTCATCTCACTGGAGACGTCATCAAAACATTACTGTATACTGATGTTGATGTAATAAAACGAATGGAATGAAAATAATATAATAATACTCGTAAAGATTCTTGTATACGTGTAGCTTCAGCTTCACGGTTATTATTAGACGTCGTAATATGCGATTGGATGCTGGAACAGTGATTTATGATTCACTTTTATAAATAACATGTGAAGAACAGCATGAATTTTGTCTATACGATCCATTTTTTTACGAACAAAAATAAATGTATATAACAAATGTTTAAAGTTTTTTTCGGACTAAATTGTTATTCTAGCGTTTAAAAAACTCTCAATATACATATGTTGTTTACTGCCTTATTCTTTCTTTATCGGTGTGCGCTAAATTTAAATTTTAAGAAAAAATCACTGGAAAGGTATTTTGAATATGATTTTATTGGCTTTATGTGGACTATCTTCAGTTCCAACCCCCCCCCCCCCCCCCCCCCCNTATAACTCTGAAAATAGATAACCCCCCCCTTTTTTTATAAAAACATCAAAATGGGTTAGGAGAAAAATGTTTCTTAGTTGGCTCGTCGCCAACAGTGAAAAGTTAAAGCCTGACATGTTTTCTTAATTTCGTCTCGACTTTGACGCTATGACAATAACGATCGCCTGGTTTCCTTTTGACTTTCTCATATAAAGAGAAATTTTGATTTTGAGATTTTGATGGACCAATACGTTATGAACCCCTTTATGTCCCCGGGGACTTAACCCCTTCGTGTCGCGGATTCCACCGGAAAACCAAGCTGTTCATTAAGAGTCTACCCGCGGAAGCCTACGCACCAATACGTTATGAGTCCAAAAAAGTGGTTTTATAAAGTCTGTCGTTTGTACGTACAAACGCTTGGAGCCTAATCTACTTGGCCGATTTTGACGAAATTTGGCATCCATGATAAGAAAAAAAATGTAGTCCGTCTAAATACGAATCCAATGATATAAGCCGCTTTCCCGGGAAAAATCTAGTTCCTGAGAAAACATACTCAAACGCGGACGGAGATCGGGGGGGTTCAACGTCCCCCCATGGAGAAGGTATTTATATGATACATTTCGGTAAAATGTTTAATAATAATTAATTATTCCCTGCGAAAACGCGATAAATAATAAATGGAAAACACTGGGCTAAGTAATTATGAATTTGTATAACTCTGAAAATAGATAATTCCTTGAAAAACTTATAAAAATGTATGATTTTTTAAAAACAATTAAGGAAAATTTCATCAAAATCGACCTAGCAGTATAGGCAGCTCGTGTCTGCAGAGTTTTTTGGACAAGCTATTTTATTATTCATTAAAACTTGTACTGCTGTCAAATTCAAATTTCAACGCCATTCTAAATACTTTCTCTTTAATCTAAATGCGTAATGAGAAAGTAAAATTGGTTTAAAACAAAAAGTATATACATAATGTATGGTATGACATGGTTATGGTCCTAGATAATCTTTCTGAGTTTAATCTTCTAGGCTTACATTGAGTCATTTATTTTAGTGGGAGCTTAGTGGTTCATTCATGATTCATTATCTAATCTTTGGGGAGTGTTTACTTGTTTGTGAATGAAGGGATTCCTTGTCAGGGAAGGGTGGGGGTGTATCTTCATCTTCATTCATAGTCGTAAAGTTAATAATGTGGCGTCTTAAATTTAGTCATTCATTAACTCAACATTTGACATCATCTGTGTGAACTGCATCTGTAATCGTTTAAATTCTAGAGGTTAGTTATTTCCTTCCTCAGTTATAATATTTACTAGCCGTTAGGCCCGCGGTAACGGGCAGAATAATAAATATGGTTGATAAAAAGAGCTGAGAGATAATTATTTATAATTAAAATAGATATTTAAAGAGATATTTACTGTTTAAATAGTAAGTTTTATGCAGTTATAATTAAAACATTTAAATAGGAAGTTTTGTGCTCCAATATTCGTTACTTAGCTTTGGCGCAAAAGGTTAAGTATCTGGCTTACATCCAGTAGCCCCGGGTTCGATCCTAGCTTATGGCACATCAAATTTAACGGGTGCGTCGTTGTCGTTGTCGTCGGGACACTACTCGATTATATAAAAGATAACATTCGGGAAATTCTCTTACAAATTATTCAAAATCTGAATAAGTTTCACTATAAGATTAAATTTTTACAAGTTGGTTAATTTTTTTTTGGTACTTCTAAACATATAATACAAAATAGGTTTGAAAATGTCTCAATTTTAAGACGAAATATCACGATAAGAAAAATATATAAAATAGCAAAGCAAATGTATTATATTTTTTATTTTAATAATACCCCTGAAGACCTTAGAAAATATTATACTTAAATTAAAGGGGACATCACACTAAAAAATGGCTAATATGCAAAGTTCCCGTGCTCATTGCTCATACCCTTTGAGAATGTCCCCGTATAAATTTGAATTTCTGACATTTTTTCCTGCATGAAACTATCATTTCATCTGCATATAGTTCCTGTATACATATACAATACAAGGGCGGATCTTTTATCAACATCTTTATTTCAGACCTGATCCTTTACCTGCATAATAAAGGTCTTTCCTTCTTCATTCTTCATATTATAATTCTGGCATGCAATTCTAGTGAAATGTTCCTCATAAATAAATTTTGACGTATTTAATACAGTGGAAACCGTCCAATACGTAACTGAGGGCGACCGAAATATTTTTTCATTTTAAAAGAATTTTGTGTACAAAAAACTCCAATATTTTCGACGTAAAGTTTTATTAATTTACACTTTTGTGCGTACATATATATATATTATATATTTATTTTCCACCATATTTTATTCTTATTGGATACACTAAAACTATTCACATTTCGAATTATTATACGATTTGTAATTTGTACATGCATGTGTGTTGTGTGTATGTATGGTATGTGTACTTTTGTAAAAATAATAAACCAAACAATAAAACAATAAACTATAAAAAGAAAAATTTAATAAACTTCAATTATATAAATTTGTAAGTTAATATTCATTTCAATTTCTCTGTCATTATACAATACACGTAAAAACGTTTTTATTTATAATACAACTATAACGAAATTTTTAATTTGATACAATTTATCGACTTTTCGAATCCAAACCATCGCCAAATTCGAAAACTATAACTAACTATGAAATAAAAATATACATCTTTATTTAAATCCACAATTCTTATCGTTACTTAAGACTGCTCCTCGCTATCCTCAATTGTTATTCAATACTAAATCGATAAATCCACTATTTATATCATTACTTTTGTTTGATCCTCGCTATCCTCAATTGTTATTCAATACCAAATCGACGAATCCACTATTTATATCATTACTTTTGACTGCTCCTCGTTATCCTCAATGGTTATTCAATACCAAATCGACGAATCCACAATTTATATCATTACTTTTTACTGATCCTCGATATCCTCAATTGTTATTCAATTCCAAATCGATGAATCCACAATTTATATCATTACTTTTGACTGCACCTCACTATCTTCAATTGTTATTCGATTCCAAATCGATTAATCCACAATTCTTATCGTTGCTTAAGACTGCTCCTCGCTATCCTCAATTGTTATTCAATACTAAATCTATAAATCCACTATTTATATCATTACTTTTGTTTGATCCTCGCTATCCTCAATTGTTATTCAATTCCAAATCGATAAATCCACAATTCGTGTCATTACTTTTGACTGCTCCTCGTTATCCTCAATTGTTATTCAATACCAAATCGACGAATCCACAATTTATATCATTACTTTTGTTTGATCCTCGCTATCCTCAATTGTTATTCGATTCCAAATCGATAAATCCACAATTCACATCATTATACTTTAAATCAAATTATAATTATTATTAACTACGGGAAACAGACAGAGAAAAACAAGCTCCTACGCCGGGGTATGAACCCGGGCCTCTGTATTTCCAGTACAGTGCTCTTACCAGCTAAGCTACGCGGGAGTATGGTTTCCCCTGACGTTATAGATACCTTAACCCGATTTTAAAGCTTTCAATTTTCCACTAAAGTCTAAGTAGTCAACATTAATGACATAGAACTAGACCGAGAAATATCGCTTATA
>KZ651166.1:450535-483545 GCA_001010745.2 Gerris buenoi | reverse complement strand
AGAGCACTGTACTGGAAATACAGAGGCCCGGGTTCAGAGCCCGGCGTAGGAGCTTGTTTTTCTCTGTCTGTTTCCCGTAGTTAATAATAATTATAATTTGATTTAAATTAAAATTTAATCTTTCTGTAGTATAAATACTACCAATATCGTAAAAATCATTATACTTTTGACTGCTCCTCACTATCCTCAATTATTGTTATTCAATTCCAAATCGATAAATCCACAATTCGTCTCATTTCTTTTGTTTGATCCGCGCTATCCTCAATTGTTATTTAATTCCAAATCGATGAATCCACAATTCGTATCATTACTTTTTACTGATCCTCGATATCCTCAATTTTTAATTTAATTTTAAGCCGATAAATTCTTAAAGTTACGATTTATTTTAATTCAATAACGTTTACGATTTTTTTTTTTTTTTTTTTTTTTTTTCGTGGGCTTTGAAGCCTTTAAATTTGGATTTCTCTGTATTTTAGTTAACCATAATTTTGCATTTGAAAGGAAAGTAAAATATGCAAATATTTATCAATTATGACTGGTTTATAAGTATTTTTTAATATGTAAACCTTGAAAATTACAAAAAAAAAAAAAAATGATAGCGTTGGAAAGTGTAAATATATCTATTTCTAAATATTACCTCACTTGTTAATAATGTTTCTTAATAAGTGTATATTTAATTTATTGTTAACTTGTTTATTAAATTTATTCTTATAAGTATAAAATAATACATTATTTTAAGAGAGCTTGTTATGTATAATTATACGTCGTATACAATGAAAGCAGGACTTGAATACATTTTAATATATATTGCGTTAAGAGGTCACGGGACCATGGTTTAACTTGTATAAGTATCTCAAAGCCCCTATATATTTCTAATTAACCATTTTGTTCTACACGTTTTTGTTATATTATCATTTAATTAGACCTTTTCGAGAGTTCTAATAATAGCCGTGGTCCTCAAATCATTGGTGTCACTCTGCTCGGACTTCTATGAATCAAGGAGGTCACTGGTTCGATCCCGCGCCCAGGCTTTTTGATTTAAATGGCTCTCTATTGATCACATTGGTGTGTGAAGTAGCTTAACTTCCCTTACTACTCTTACTACTTGACTTTCTCGTAAACTTAGTTTGCAATAATACTCGTGGTCGTGGGTTCGATCCCTCGCCGGGATGCTCTGATTTATATGGCTCACTAATGATCACATTTGTACCGCCGTTTTTTTCATAATCTACCCTATAAAAATAACTCCACCCCGGCGTAGAATCGAACTCGATCTCTCACCTTTTGCGTCTTTTCTTAAGAACTAATTTTTCTAAAGAAAACGACTTATAAGGTTAGCTTCGCTAATGGACTACAAGATTTCTTATATCAAAATCGTCGAAACTGCGTTTTCAAAGAATAATTATTTTTCACGATTTTTAGTTTTTAGGGTGTGGTGCCCCCCCCCCCCCCCCAAGTTAAGAACGTAAAAACCATCAAAGTATAATAATCAAATTATCATCGCAATATATTTTCCATTTTAGAATATAAAAATTAGTTTTAGTTAATTTTGGTTTTTCGAGGGGGGGGGGGATTATATTATTTTTGAGGTTTCTCAGTGTTTTTTACTGTTATTATTTTTACATTGTCCAAAAAATATTAATTAAAATTAGTTTAGAATTTCAAAATAAAAATTAGGCCGACTAACCTTAACAAATATTTCCCATATACATCTACATGGTGGAAGTGAATTTAAAACCTTTCGTTTTCGATTTTCAAAAACTGTTAAGACGATTCAAGGGTGGACTACTTTTAAGTTAGAGGTAAAAATCTGTTTTATTAAAAAAAAGGCGGGAATTGAAAAGGTTCGGGGTTCAATCCCTCGCTAGTTAGGATTTGTTTTTAAATAATAATTAATCAAGAGATATGTTAAAAATATCAAATTAAAAAAAATGTATTTATATCTAAAAACGACAATATTTAACCATGATGTCATGGTTTATATCTGCTGATAATAACAAATATACTTGAACTCTAGAGGAATTTTATTTAGTTATTTATCTAAGTGTTTATATATTTCTTATCTTATCGTAGTATATTGATAACAAGTAGTCGAAGATAAGGATACTTCGTATTTATATATTTCATATTCTATAACTTAATAATATTTATCGAGAAATTGTAAGTTAATCACAGTTTTGGTCTAATAACTAATAACTTGTGGTTTATCAATTATAGTTCCTGACATATTTAGATTTTGGTCTTTTAATGATTGTGAGGTTGTAATTTTTAACTACAAAAAACCATTTTTGTTATAAGTCCCCCCCCCCTCTATTTTTAAACGAAATCAATGAAAAATATAAAGATTATCACAGTTTTCAAGCGAAGGTTCTTAAGGAATTTTTCATGCATTCCATATTTTGTAAGAAAATTATACTCCCCCCCCCCCTCCTCGAATTTTAAAAATAATATCTTGGGGACAATTTGAGCTAGCGACTTCGTAGTAGTTTCGTTGCGTTTAAACAAGAATCCCCACACACGATCTAACATTTTGCTCAAACCAGATGTCGGGTAAATTTAGGCCATACATGTCATACGTCATACATCATGTGTGCGTGAACATCAAACAGCCCCATACACAATCAAACATTTTGTGCTAACCTGATGTCATGTATGCACAAATGTCATCACAGCCCCATACACAATCAAACATTTTGTGCTAACCTGATGTCATGTATGCACAAATGTCATCACAGCCCCATACACAATCAAACATTTTGTGCTAACCTGATGTCATGTATGCACAAATGTCATCACAGCCCCATACGTAATCAAAATGTTTACGCTTTTGAGTATATAATTCCTTAGATAATTAATTAGTTTTAGATAAAGAGAATTCTTGATGGAGCTTGACAAACAACTGTATTTATTTTATAATAATATGACAAATAGCTTTCTTTATTTACCAATAACAAGTTATCAACTTGGTGCGTAGGCTTCTGGGTAGAGTTGTAATAAACAGCTTGGTTTTCCGGTGGAATATACGTCACGAAGGGGATGAAGTCTGACATTTAAGTTCCACTGCTGGAAGCATCTTCAGGGGTGTGGTGCATCGTGATGTTGACCCGAAGCAAAGTATGTCCTGCATATCCTGTGATTGCTTCGAGTCAACATCACGATGCACCACATCCCTGATGATGCTTCCAGTAGTGGAAGCGATACGTCGGACTTCAACCCCTTCGTGACGTTGATGTGGATTTTACCGGAAAACTAAGCTGTTTATTAAGTTATCAACTGTGAACTTAACATGTCCAAACATTTGACTGTGTAAGGGGGCCTTTATATATAAGCATATAGTGGCCCAGAGATCTGCCACTTCCTGAAATAACCTAATTATTATGTCATTTGGACTTAAATCAGGGTTGTCCATTATTTTATAATGGAGACAGTACCTATTATATAATGTGTAATTTATTTATCATCTTTAGTGTATCATGTTTAAAATCATTTTATTAATAAGTGCAATTTGAGCCTGATGAACACTCTTTTTTTGTTTGTTCTATCTTTATAATATAGCAAATTCAATTCTTTAGATTAGATAAATATTGAATAAAGTTTTTATTTGTTCCTCTAAATTAATTTGATTGATATTTTAACCATTATTTTTGATTACTTTGTTAAGGTTACGGATGAGGAGAAGGCCAAACTGAAAGAGCTACAAGGGCTCGCTGAAGGTATAGCTGATGAAATGGGTGTGGAAAGAGAACTTCTTCTTGGCAAGCAGGTTGACAGTCTCACTCAACGCCTCAGAGACGTTGAATCGACTCTAAAAGAACTATCAGAGATACAACGACTAGCCGACCAGCCGACGACCAACGGAGATGCATCATTACCACCACCTCCCGACCTACAGTCTACTTCGGTAATATCATCATTATAATTTGATGTGTTTTATTATTATTATTAATTCAATTTTTAAGTTTTTGGTAGTATTCATACTACGGAAAGTTTAAATTTTAATTTAAATCAAATTATAATTATTATTAACTCTGGGGAACAGTCTATTTTTTTTGGAAAAATAGACTCCAGCGCCGGGACTCGTGGTTCAAGTCCCAGCGCTGGAGTCTATTTTTCTCTGTCTGTCTCCCAGTGTTAATTATAATTATAATTTGATTTAGATTATTATTATTATTATTAAATAACATTTTTTGATGAATTTGTTGAATGTTGCTTGTTAGTTTCAATTTTTGAGTAGTTGGGTCTCATGAGGATAAAAGACTTACTTTTGCAATATTTTGATCCCTCCTTGAGAATGACCCAAAGAGGGATTGAAATATCACAAAATTGATCAATTTTAATTCCTTATTAGACCCAACTACTCAAGAATAATAAAATTAGTTAGTAAATTAATTAGTTATTGGATTAGTTAACAAAAGAAAGGGTAACTACACTGTTTAAAATTAATTTAATTTTAAATAGAATTAAATGGGGGTTGTAACAAATGCTATAAATCAACAATAAATTCATTTTAATGATTAGAAAAATCATTAAAATGAGTATTTTATTGGTTCTAAGCAAGATATCAAAAATCGAATTACTAGGCTTCATTCCTAATTTTAATTCTGCACAATTTGAGCCCTATTTCAACTTCCTATGATATATAGTACAGGCGCCATTTCAATGGCTACAACGATAAAACTCAATGTATTAAAATGGCGCCTGAAATAGGGCTCTCAAATTGTGCAGAATTAAAATTGGGAATGAAGCCTGTACTTAGATATTTGATATCTTGCTTAGAACCAGTATAATTTTAATTTTACTGTTTTTTGCTAACCTCAAAGGGCGGTAGAGCCTTAAGTACAATCTGTTTATATGCCTATTAGTTTATAAAAGTTGCTATTAAAGCAGTTATCTCTTTATGAAACATGTTTTTCATGGTCAAACATGCTATAAAACCAAAACCATGTAGAAAATTACTTTTTTTTTTAAAAAAAAGATATATCTTAACTTATCATCTCATTAGTTATTTATTTATCGCGTTTAGATAAGAACCTTCTTTGGGTTTCTCTATTATTTTTTCACTTTCTTTCGGTTTCGTTTAATGTGAGAAAAAATGACTAGTTTGAGTTTATATAGGTGTTTTGTACAAGTTTTTTTTTCTTTTTTTGGGGGGGGAAGAGAAGGTTTGCATGTCTGAAGAAAATAATCCCCCCCCCTCCCCTTCCTTGATGAAGGCTAAAAAAGTTTTTCGCCAAAAAGTGTTTTACGAATGCCTCAAACCAACCCCAGTCTTGAGTAAGACTGATTAGACGTAGGATTAGTTGATTTCTCGTGTTAATTTAAGTTTTTCTCTTTTTTTTACAAATCTAAAGCCAAAAAAAAGTTAGAAGGTTTTTGTGTGTTTACAACCTTTAGTAAAAACTCTATCAAAAGTATTTTTGTTGTTTAAAAAAGTTTTGGTTTTAATATTTCATATTTGTTCTTTTATTTTATATTGGTTTTTTCTTTCGTTGTCCTTTTTTTTTCAATTTTATCCACTTGTTAACTTTTGTAAGAGAACACGGTAATTTTTCTACTTCTTACAATCTATTTTCAAATTTATTTTTATTTTCTTTTATAAACAAATATGTTGCTCGAATAAAAACACAAAAGTTGTAAAAGTTCAATTAAAATCAAACAACTTCAACAAGCTCTTTTATCATTTTTCAGTTACAAAACCAAAAACTACAAATTAAAAGCAGGAAGGTAAAGTGAGATTTTATTGATTTGCAAGAATCAACTTGGGGGTTTTTCAATAAAGATGGTTTTAAGGTGGGTTTAATTTAGTTGGGTCTTAGGTGGTTGGAGTATTGGTAAAAACAAACTTTAAGCTTTATTTTCCTAGAAGCGACTCCAGCAATAGGCGTGCAAGCAATAGTCGCTGGGCGATTATCGATGAGGCCTCCTTAGCAATAATCGCGAGTTTGCATGTTATCGTTTTCCTAGCTGAGCGACTCTTACTATGCAAATTCGGAAGAACGATAGTCGCTGAGCATCTATCGCTGGAGTCGCATCTTAGAAAACTTACCTTAAGGGATTTTATTTGTTATTTAGGAGCTAACGGAGAGCGGAGACGAGGGAAGTGTCGACAGACTAGTTGAATTAAGAGATCATCTTATTACACTAGGTCAGAGCCAACCTTTCGACTCTACTGTCGACCCTGCTACCCCCGCCTGCACTCCTACAGACCACACACTCAGGCACAAGCTTCAGGTAACACTATTATTACTCTTACTGTACTATCGTCTCCCTACTGAAACCTTTTCCACATTTCATCCATCACTAAGGGTCGACCAAATAGTCATGAACACGGAGAAACTGAAAGCTTAGCTTCGTTTAAAGTTGGAACTTCCGAGTATTGCCGAAGTCAGTACAGTCGGGTGCTAAGACAATACCCATTTCTAGTTTGTATGACATGCGCAGTTAATAATAAGTTTTCCAATCTGTTAGGTTTCCTGTTTTGTTTGTTCTTATACAGTACGAATTATAGTCACAACTGTCCTAAACAGATTTTGTATGATCCACAAATCCACAGGATCATGTGAATACAAAGGACGCTACAAATAATGGGGTTGGAAATAAAAAGTAACAAATCAAATTCAGAAATAAAGAGGGGGAAAAAATCGATTAAGAAAGAAGAAAATCGATTTAGACTTAAAGAATATATTATTATGAATAATCAATAAATAATAGTATAAATATATTATCCTATATCATTAGTGATTTCTTATCAGGTACAGTGTTGCCTGTTGCAAAAAATGTAGAAGTTATAAAAAATAAAATTATCATTAACAAAAGAACAACTTTGTGTTTTTTGATAGTGATCTAATTTATTAAAAACTGACTATAAATGACACCAAAACAACGACACTAGCCCACTCCTCAGATTTCCATGACTTCTTGATGGACCTTTAGAGGTGCAATCTATTGAGAAGGGGCATGAAATCTCTACACCTGCCCCAATCCAACATGCTCGTAGTTCCAAATACCCATTAAACATACTTTCGTGAGTTGTGAACTATAAGTGCCATTTGGCTTTTGCTTGAACCTTTCCTTTTCATATAGTCCAGGAGATTGCGTGCAAAAAAGTGTCCGACTAACATCAAGCTAGAATTTTATATGTAAGTAAATCAATTGGTGCCTCTTAAGAATATGTGGTCAGCTAAGTTCGTCTGGGGGTCATAGCTTGGCAATAGGCATTTGCAAAAAGAAACGGTGGAGAGCGGTCATGTCCCACTAATTATAGTGGACAATGTAATTTTCATGATCCTGAGTACGAAATTAGTTAGTAGACCGAAAATCAAATGATGATAGTTTGCCACTTGATAGGTGATCACTTTGGAGTAATACTTGAATAACTAACCTAACAAGGGACAAACTGACATCAACTTGATTTTCAGACTACTAACTAATTTTGTACTCAGGATCATGAAAATCATATTTTCTATGCTATGTGCCACACAGAATATATGATGTTTTCAAAGCTAATTAATTTTGAATGTTTGTTGTTTATCTGTTAGCTGTGGGAGGAGTTGTTCAGGAGTACTTTCCAAGAGTACCACCGTGTAAGCTGTAAGCTAGCGAGTACTGGTGAGGCCAACACACTAGTCAAACTGTGGAGGGATTACCTAGATCAAGTCAACGCATTCCTTACTACCCCACTACCAGATGAATACCAGTCACTTACCTACCACACTTCTCTCTGTCAGGTCAGTATTTTATATTCTTGTTGTCTGTATGTGCTGACAAACCTCAACTTTAGATCGTTACCGATCGTTAGATGCTCAGAATGAATTTAGATTGTTATCATAACTTATTTGTTAGTAGAATTTTCAGTGTTCTAATCTAGAAATTGTGAATTTAAATTAAATTATAATCATTATTAACACTGGGAGACAGAAAGAGAAAAATAGACTCCAGTGCCGGGATTTGAACCACGGGCCTTCCGCATTTCCAGTGCAGACGCTCTTACCAACTAAGCTACGCGGGAGAATGATTTTTCTCTGCCGTAACCGATAACTATTCCCCAAATCCAAGCTTTCAATATTCATACACATTTAGCAAGTCAATTTATGACATTAGAACTAAACCGAGAATTAACGATTATGATTATAAAGTACTCAAATCTTCGTGGTTCAAATCCCGGGGCTGGAGTCTATTTTTCTGTTTGTCTCCCAGTATTAATAATGATTATAATTTGATTCAAATTAATATTTAAACTTTCTGTAGTTTGAAAACTACCAAAAACTTAAAAACTAAATTTATAAATTGTGTTTTTCCAAAAAATAAAATAAAGAAATAAATAATAATATTAATTAAATAAAAAAAATAGTTGATAGCAGTTATAGTTCCATATATCCAAAACTGTTACTTTTATTTTTTTTCAAGTAACAATGTTTTAAAATATGTACGTTTATTTAATATTAGCAAAATAAAATTTAGATCAGAAGTTTATTTTTAATTTTAGCTATTTTTAAATAGCTCCTTTTTTTTAAAAAAAATTCTTAAGTCAAGGTTTGTCTGTGCTTACATTAAAATACTCAGTCTTAACCTATATAAATGTAAATATAAATACTCTTCTTTCCTCTTAACATTCTTTTGTAAGTACGAATTTTCATTTGTCGAATGCTTGTAAGTAGTTTCTCTGTACTAAAATACTCAAATTTAATCTTTAAGATATAAATACACTTTCCTTATATAAATATAATTCGTCTGTCACTTAAAAAAAATATTTGGTGTAAGTTTTAAAATTGAATGTGGAAAATATAAATCTTTATCATCGAATATAAATAAAATTAAAATATAAATATTAGTGGTAATTTAATATACATCACCATCTCTGGACTCATGGAGGCAAATTTTTGTTGTGGCAAAAAGTTTGTCAGTCTATGAGACCAATGTACTGTACCTACAGTAGAACCTCTCATAACCTAAATCCTTTTAACCGGAACACCGTTTATCTGGAATAATCGGAAACCAGTAAAAAAAAAAAAAAATAAATAAATAAATAAAGAAAAATATATAAGTAAATAAAGGCTAAGATTTAACTAAATAAAGACTGATTTGTGCTACACAAATAGAGAAAGAGGTAGCTTTTTTCCTAAAAACAGTAGGCCTACTTTAAATAATTGTTGTTGCAATTTGTATACATGTACATGAGTGTATATACATTTGTACATACATATGTCCTTAAATTGTATGATCGTAATTGAACAAATGTATAGAATATGTCTTATGACACCTTTTAAATTTAAAAATGACGCATTATTTATTAACCGAAATTTTGTTATCTGAAATCCCTTCTGCCCCTTTTACTTCGGTTAACCGAAGTTCTGCCGTAGATAACAAATTATCAAATTGATGTGCCCACTCTCCTGTGACCAAATCACAGGACGTAAGTAACTGGAAATCTTTGTGTAAATTCTCTACACTGAGAGGTGGAAGAGAAAGGCAATAAGGTTGGGATGTGCCCACCAGAGGTTTAATGCAGTATTAGTAGTATTAGTAGTAGTAGTAGTCTAGTACTTCCTACTAGAACGGGTAGGACGAATCACTTTTTCGAACCTTGCAATTAGGCCTTCACTCGGGCCCTTTTTACACCCCGCGGTGGAGAGTTGCAGCCACTTCACACATCATACATATGTACATTGTACCGCCGAAGCAAGTATGATGTGATCAATAGTGAGCCATATAAATTAGAGTGTCACGCCGAGGAATCGAACCCCATCTCGTTCCACTCATGATTCAGTGATGGCTGAGCAGAGGTGGTTTTACCGCCACGGCTACGCTACCTCCCCTGCAGTATTAACTTATCCGAAATTTTTTACATTTTTCATTATCATAATTGATAACAAAATATCCAATAGTCTATCCTATTCAATTGTTAAACTAAAGGAAACGTTTGACTAATGAAACATTTCTTTGCTCTTACAAAACCAACAAAGCCAGTTTAAAATTCAGTGTTGTTCTGATGTCAATATGTATTTTTATGTCTATAATTTGAAGGTTATCTGTTTGACTGTGCGGGTTATCATCATTAAGAGTTCAAATTATAATCAGGTACTCGTCATATCATCAATCTGGTTTGCTAAACAAATATAAAACCCGCAGATCAAACCTTACTGTTTTTAAAATTTGTTGCTCCCCATATCCAATTAATCTATTTACCCCAAAAACAGCTGTTTCTTGTTATTCCAAAATTATTAATTAATCAGTTGTTGTTTTTATTATCTTAACCAAACACCTTCTTTTCTCCACGTTTATTCCCTTAAGTTTTTTTTCCATTTAAATAAATTGATTTTTTTCCAAAATAAAATATTTTTGTATATAAATAAAATGTGTTTTTAATATTTTTTTTTATTTCAATGAGTTAAATTAATATTAATTTATATTTTTATTTTTTTTTAATGTATCTCACAGATTTGCTCATTAACTTTTAATGAGTTGTGTTTTTTTATTTATTACATTTTTTATTTTTTTTATTTGTGCTTCTTATGATTAAAGGAGTTTTCTTTTAACTTCATCATAATTAACTGTGAAGCATTTTATTATAATTAGGCAAACTACAGTGTTAGTGTGTTTTTATAATTAAATATTTCAGTGTAAAAGTGTGTTTTTTTTAATTTTTTCAAAAAGCTTTTTGAGACTTATTAAAATTTATTTTTTGGCAGTACTTTGAAGCCAAGTGTTTTCATTATTTATGATTTTTTACTTTTTTGATCAAGTTCCTACTGATTTAAAAATATTTATTTATTTATTTGTTTAATTTTATTCTATTATACTTTCGTTATTAATTGAATTTTACTTTTTTATATATTTTATCCCAATTAAAAATTTCTTTTAAAATTATGATCTTTATTCCTTAAAATTCGCCTTCTCAGTTTTTTGTTTTTTTAACACCTTTATTAAAATGTTGTGCTATTTATGTTAAAATTTACTTTTCAATTTATTTTTCTTACCAAATTTTTATTCAAAAAAGTAATTTTTCCTTTCTAAATTGACTTAAAATTAAATGATTTTTTATAATATAGTTACACCTTTGATTAAAAACTTATTTTCGTTAAAATAAATTTCCTCGTTAAACAGTTGAAATTATATTTAACTGTTATTTTGACGCCTTTTTTTAAATGTTAAGTAACACATTATTTTAATTTTTTAGTTGTCTGGTAATAATTATATAAGTTTTTTTATAGTCATTGGAAACAACATTAAATTTTCTTTTGAAACATGCAAGTTTATTTGACATATCTGTCCTTCAGAAGTTAATCAATGTCAAATTTTCATTTTTAAATTGACTTTCTGTGTGGATTTTTCTGGCAGATGATTGAAGTAAAGTCTTGGAACTCATTTTTTAGAAAACGATGAGACATCCAATGTAAAAATGTTGTAGATTTTGATGAAAGACTGATCAAGCTCAATTTTTGCAATTTTACAGAGTGGAGTAATTTTTGAAATGTGATAAAATAACACTTCTGAGATACAGCTATTTACATAAAAAAAATGTAAAATTATGTTAAAGATCTGTTACTATATGGGACAAACACGGATTTTGAATAAATTAAAATATAATAAATATTCTATTTGAAAGTATGATAGACATGTTCAATCAGTATTTGAGGGTGTGCAAATTTTTTTAGCATGGAGCCCCATTTACTGACTATTTTGAACCAGTAGCATTGGATGTTTATTCTAATAAGTAACTTTAACTTCTTATTGTTTACCTGTTTGTATTTGTTTATGTTCAGGCTCATCAGAATGTCTTAGGAAGTCAACATTCGATACTCGAAAAGAAGCGAGCGTCACCCGAGAGAGTGGATAAGGAACTTATAGAGGAGTTCAACACTCTTACCAACCTTCACAATGAGACCCTGGACAGAATCATGGAGCGACAGGAGCAAGTCGCTACGAGGGTACAGTGCTGGGAGACATACCGCCAGCAGAAGAACAGGCTGCTTGTTTGGCTTCGAGACATGGAACAGGCTCGCAACAAACTTAATCTTAGATATCTTAAGATTAAAACAGTCCCTGCCGTTCTACTTAATATACAGGTACGCATCTTTATCTAATAGTACAGTAGAGCCTCGATAAGAAGTGTCTCAAGGGGATTAGAGAAACAGTCTTGTTATTGAGGTGCACTTTTTGTTGAGGGTCGTGTTATCAAGGTTACTTTGGCTATCAGTTGTGTTATCGAGGTTGATGGTTGGGGTTTTCAAGCCCAGACTTGTTCAAGGTCGACCCATTTCTGTACAGAGTCGCATTATAGAGCTTCTGAGTTACGTTGCGAATTGGAAAAAAATCCGTGTTATTGAGGTTGTTTGGATAAATATAGTCGCGTTATAGAGGTTAATTTAACATTATGTGCTATGGCAATCTCAAGGGGATTTGAAAATTGCACTTGTTATTGAGGTTGTCGTGTTATTGAGGGTTGTGTAAGCGAGGTTCTACTGTAGTAATAATAATGGGTGCCTCAACAGCCCTTGGAGTGCTCTTAGGCCTGCCACAGTGCTTATATAACAAATTATATAAGTAATGTATGACATGTTGAGCTATGTGAGGGTCAAAAATTTATGCCAGTATTTCAAATTTCACATATCTAGCATGAACAGGTTCAGAGGTTATGTACCAAAGTATAACAGATGTTCAGACTCATCACCCTCGGTATAAAGGATCTATGAAACCCTAAAAATCATTGCTAATAACACAGAATATTCCAGCCCACTAAATACTTGGTTTACAAATCTATGGAATGAAGATGGTGCATTTTTAAATCCGAAACTCATAACATTAAATTCAAATAATCCAAATGGTGTAATTATAGCTGTTTTGTGTTAATCAGATTCAGACATGGGAATTTGGTAATATGGTTTTAAAAGATCAATTTTGAAAACTATTTTTATACCTTTTAAAATGTTCTGAAAATCCTCCATCCTAGGCAACGGGTAGCGATCAGTCCTGTCATTCAGTCTTCTATAACCGCCTCAAGGATGCCAGGTACCTTCTTTCTTTTTTACCATAATATGACTTCGATGGTTGAATGATTCCATTGTCCAACATGTATTGGAACTCCTGTTTCGCTATTTCCAGCTGATGAAGGCAGGAAGGTTGCTAAAGCAGTATTGTCAGGCTCAACTCTGGCAAGTAGAATTACTGAAAAACTTACCTCTCTCCCTGGCATTGTGCTGGGGGCAAGTGTTCAAAACCTGTAAGAAAACCTCCCCTACTTAGTTAATAATATATAATTATTATTATTTAGGATTTACTGGACAAGATGCCAGAAGGTGAGACTGAGGAGAAGACGCTGAGAGAACATCTGAAGAAGATCTTAGAATTCACTGAAGACGAAGCTCTGGCTAACTCTCTTAGACTTGATCAGAAAACCATTGCACACAGGATAACCAACATGGCTGCTGCACTTCAAACATGGTAAACTATGCTTTTAATATTTAATAATGCTTTGAAGTAAAGAAGGTGATGACTGATTTCGTTTTGAATGGTAAGTTTGTATCCAGCAGTTGTTGTGTATAATCATAAAGAATGGAGTTTGATCATGCGAAGGTGGTTCTTCCGTCCTCAACATTTCAACTCGACTCCAATTTATCTTTGTTAAAAAGAGAATTGTATTGGAGTTTTGTTCTCCCGCTGGCACAAAGCATTTGCAAACTATAAAAACTTTAAACAGTGATCTACTACATCTCTGCATTTTTAAGCTTATACCCTTGTCAATACTGTTTAGGTGTGGATGAATAATAATGTATTGTATGTTAGGGTTGGGATATCGAAAGGAAATATTGATATTTCCGATATATCGACATCGAGTGGACAAAAATTGATATGTCAATATATCGAAAGAAATTATCGATATTTCCGATATATCAAAAACTTCCCCGACTACCCCAGTTTCTCCAGGTGATGAGCAAAAAAAAAAAAACAACCCTGCAGGGGAGCATTTTTCGTGTTTTTGAGGGCCACTACAAAATATCGATGTTGCCTATATATCGATATCAAATATCGATATTTTTTATATATATCGATATCGAAGTCCCAACCCTATTGTATGTACCCTTAATTTGGACAGTACAGATGTAGATAGAAGGTAGATATAGACATAGATTGACTTGTTAAGGGAGAACCTTCCCTCTCCTCCTGCATAGATATCAAACAAGCACCCCATGCTGAACACAACCTAGAAATTAAGATTGATAGATCCATTCGTTACCAAATCTTACATATATCTATAGTTATATTATAGATATACACACTACCAACTAGTTTATTGGCCTATGACAATGAACGATGAAACAAAAAAAAGAATTGGCACATCCACCTTTCCTACAAAATTAATTTTTTTTCTAGGCTTATTTTACTGATTTACTTACACTTGTGTATTGTACTTGTATATATAGGAAGGGTTACATGGTAAGAGTGAACGAGTACATAGATTCATTTGAAAAGGAGACGACCAAACTCTCGGATGTTTTGACTGAAATTAGAAATGAATTACCTGACTCAGAGCCTCCTGACATGTCCCAGAAGGACATCAAGCAAAGACTTCAGCTCCTTAAGGTGTGTATTATGTGTTTTTATTCTTATGTTTTATTTTATTATTTTTTTTTAAACTAAACTTTAAAGTCTGCCCGTTTAGAGTTGTGACTTTGGACACTCAGTTTGTCCAACCTAAATGAGGAAAAAAATAAAGCCACTATGGGAGGGGAGGGGTGGGGCCAGTGGCATTTTTGATTGCCTAGTTGGCCCAACCTTCTAGAATTCAAAATTCTGACCTCTGATTGGCTCCCCACTCTAATTTTTCAGATTTTCCCACACTGTCAAAAGTTACAACTCATAAGGCTCAAACTGCTGTAGTTAATGGAACTCGAGTTCCTTAATACTTATAACAGCCTCTAAGTTTAATCATGTCTTTATTTTATATAAAAAAACAACATAATGTTTGAGGGTAATCTTCATATCAACTTTACCAATTTGATTACATTCATTTAATTGGTACGTTCAGTTTTTTCTAGGTAAATTTGTTGTTTCTCCTTAAAATTTCTAATTTAAAATACATTAAGAACAATGAAACATATTTCTTAATTATCTTGGTAAATTATTATTAGTAGTAGTCTAGTACTTCCTACTAGAACGGGTAGGACGAAACACTTGTTTGAACCTTGCAATTAGGCCATCACTTAGGCCCTTTTTACACCCCGTGGTGGAGAGTTCCCGCTATTTCACACATCATACATTTGTACATTGTACCGCCGAAGGGAGAATGGTGTGGTCATTAGTAAGCTATATAAGCGTGCGTCAAAGAGTGGGGAAAGAGTCCCCATAAAGGGTGTCCCCCCTCGCCCTGCACCGTCCACGATTCATTGATGCAATTCACGGGATCGACCCCCGACCTCGAGTTGCCTCAACTTATTGATAGCTGAGCAAGCGCCTTAAAATGCTCGGTTACCCTGGCTCCCTTATTAAGTTAAATTATTATTAAGGCATTAACTCTCTCAGACTTAAAAATCTTAAATCTGCATCTAGCAGGTCCATGATTAAAAAAAAAAAATAAATAAATAAAAATAATAATAAAAAAAAGTAATTATTTTATGCTTATTTGTGCTACAGTTCATGAACAGGTCAAAATGTCCTTTTATATTCGGAAAGTTATTGGTTCAATTCCCAGTTGGGTCATTTTATATTTTATGTTCTTTCTTTGTGAAGCTTTACCTGCAAACATTTACCCCATAAAGATTTTTTCATGTTAAAGTAAACTAGTAAACAAAGTAGTTAAATGTTAGTAAACACTCAGAGTTCTTGATCTAGAGTAGAGATACTTGTACAATCTATTATCTAAATTTGATTAAATTGATTACTTATCCGGTTTTATCAGTTGTATCACTAGACACCTTTAGTACAACACTTTTACTTGTTTAATTAATAACTTGATAACTTTTTTTTTTCTTCTTCTTCTTCAAATTTGTGAAAACTTTAATTTTATCCATTGATAACAATGATGTTATTTGTTTTGCAGGACTTGTTACTGAGAGTGTCATGTGCTAATGACAGTCTGACAGGTATCAATGAGACAGAGGACAGACTGAAGGAATACATCAGTCCGGTGGATGCCAAAACAGTCTGTCAACGAGTCTGGGTACTTAGACAGCAGACTGTCGAGCTGGAGAGAAACATAGAACTACTCATTCAAGCTCTCGAAGAAAAACTACAGCTTGCCCACATCTACGACAAGAGGTGAAATTCCCTAATTTGTTTCTCTTAAGATATCTTAACTGTAAAGAGCTAATTACGAGGGTAATCTAGGTTAAAAGAGAACTTGTTTCTCTTACAATATTTAAATAGTCCAGGAGATGCGTGCAAATAATTTCAAGATAAAAAGAACTTTTTATATACTACGTTTTCAAATTTTCTGTTGAATCATATATGAAATGATTAATATATATTTTTCATTGTTATATAATACAATGTTAGTGAAAAAAAAAAATAGTTCCGAATTTAAATCTGGTTGTCATATGTCACTTAATTAATTTATTTGTTTACTTTTCCTTTTTCGCTGTCATTCAATGTTTACCTCTAATAAAAAAAAAACACAAAGTTGAAACCCGTCAAAATAAAGATTGCCAAAATAATTGGATGTGACAAAACAAATAAAATAACTTGCGGATTTTTTCCGAACTAACTTTCCATACAGCAAACTTGCTGAAAACGAATTAAATTCTGCTGAAAAATGACTAAAAGTATTAAAATAATGCATTGTCATCGTGTTCTCTGCTGTTCTGAAAATTTCAAATGTCTAGCTACTCGGGATGTTAGTTAAAATTCTATTGCAAGATTTGTACCGGACAAACAAACAAGAATAAACAAGTAAAACCAAGTTAATAAAAACGTAGTAAAAAGTGCCTGACTAACATCAAGCTAGAATTTTGTATACAAGTTAATCTTTTAGCGAATTTTAAGAATATGTGGTCGGCTAGATTCGACTGGGGGACATAGCTTTGCAGTAGGCTTTTGAAAAAAAACAAAATGGTGGAGAGCGGCTATGTCATGCCAATTTCTGTTTGTTAGTATGATTTTCATGATCCTGAGTACAGAATTAGTTGGTAGACCATAAATTAAGTCGATGTTATTTTCACACTTGATAGGTTAGTTATTCAAATATTACTAAAAATCAACGTGGTCATCTGTCAAGGGACAAACTAAGATCAACTTGATTTTCGGTCTACTAAATAATTCTGTACTCAGGATCATGAATCACATTGTCCACCATAATTGGTGAGACATGGCTGCTCTCCACTGGTTTTTTTTTTTTTTTTTTTCCAATGCCTATTGCCAAGCTCGGTCCCGCAGACAAACTTAGCCGACCACATATTCGTAAAAGGCGCTAAAAGATTGACTAGTATACCAAATTCTAGCTTGATGTTAGTCAGACACTTTTTTGCACGCTATCTCCTGGACTAAAAGGACTTACCATTGCGAGCTAACTACGAGGGTAATCTAGGTTAAAAGAGAATTTATTTTCTGAACATTTTTACTTAGTAAATATGAGGTCTTAATGTATCTAATTTAATAACTTTCTTATTCCTTCAAATGATTGTTTTTTGTTGTAGGGAGAAGAAGTTCTTGGATTGGGTAAAGTCAGTGGAGGAGCGACTAGAAGGTGGTGAGAGATCAGGTAGCGACGAGGCAGAGGATGAACTGACGAGGCTGGAGGCTGAGGTGGATGCAGAGGTCAGCATGAGGAAGGCTGAGGTCGAGTGGCTGGTCACGACCGGTGAGGCACTCAACAGAATGTCTCAGCAACCTGCTACCGACCAACATATGTCCGTTGTTCAACAAGCCTGGGCCAGGATACAGCAGGCCACACAGCTCAGGTCAAACAAACTTAGAGCACTCATTCAGGTAACAAACCTCTCTATTTGCAATCTAATGCTTTTGTACTAAATATTCTACGTATCTATCTAATTTGGACCGCCAAGAGGAGGCAGATCAAGATAACATTAAATTTAAGATGTGTTGAATTACACTAGAACCTCGATAAGAAGGGTCTTAAGGGGATTAGGGAAACAGTCTTGTTATCGAGGTGCTCTTTTTGTTGAGGGTCGTGTTATCAAGGTTATTTTGGCTCAGTCATGTTATAGAGGTTAATAGAATGTTGGGAACGGGGTGGGATGGGGTTTTCAAGTCCTACTCCCTGTATAGAGGTTGATTTCTCAAAACGACTTGTTATAGAGGTTCTGAAACACGTTGTGAATTGGAAAAAACCCGTGTTATTGAGGTTGTTTGGATAATAATAGTCGCGTTATAGAGGTTAATTTAACATTATGTGTTATGGCAATCTCAAGGGGATTTGAAAATTGCACTTGTAATTGAGGTTTTTGTGTTATTGAGGGTCGTGTAAGTGAGGTCTACTGTATATAGAAATTATTATTCTGGAACTGGCAATGTGAATACAAGTCTGTAATACTTAAAACCCTCCTCTTTAAAGCATGAGTCTTGGAAAGATTATAAATTTAAAGTTATTTAGGAAGAGATATTAAGCTTATCATTAGAATTTAGTTTCTTCAGATTTTACCTTTTATTTCTTATATAATCTTGAAGATTTTATCATCACTTTCTAATGATATTTTATTTTTCAGAGCACGTCTAAACTTGAAATCAGGTTTGAGGAGCTCCGAATTTGGCTCGAAAGCATGGAAGCAAGGCTGGCACAACCTCTGCTCATCAAGAGCTCTAGCAAAGATGAGATAACCCGCCTCATGAACCAACAGGAGGTAACTGATGAATTAACTGCTTGTGCTTTAATCAAATTTATAAACGCACAATGCTCTAAAGTAAACACATTTCTAAAAAAAATGTGTTTATTCATCAAATTAAAAATGATACACTTGTTTCAAATCTTATTTCTATAGAATTTGTTTCGAAGATTAATTTACAAAAAACTTTAGCACGTGTGTCTAGTAAGAGACAAACATACCAAATGAACACGTAACATCCAAACCCCATTCCCGCTATATGAAACCAGATTCTTAACTCCCATAATTGTCTGGTTGTGTCACGTTGCCCATGATATTGACAATTATTATATTTTTTAGTTCATCGTTCAGTGTTAATTATCATTTGATGGGGTGAGTACAAAAAGTGTTTACCCCACATTTTTGTTATTTCAATTAATCAGCATTCTTATTTCATCCCGTGGTATTTCTGTCCCACTTAATTAAGGCTCATTTTCCATTAGAGCAGCTATGAAATTCGTAGAAATTACATCCCCTTAACAATGTCAATAATGGCAGATTAATATCAGAGTTGACAAAGAAACATCTTACTTTCAGTATGTAAAGGTGATAATATCACATAGTCTAATAAAAAACTGTTACTCTCTAACTACAGTTCTAGAAAATATTTACACATTTAAGTTATTTTGGTTTGGGTAACTAAGCAAAAGAGTGCCAAAAACAAAATTGAAATACAGTAGTCACCGCTTAATGTGATCACGGTTAATGTTATCAACCGCTTAGTGTGATCAAAATAGCTTGGAACGGGCCCACCCAATACCCATGCATTAGAAATTATCCGTTTATTGTTATCAGTATTTCGTTTATTGTGATCAAAGTCAAGTCGAAATCGTTGAATTTTTTTATATAATTTTCGGGGAAACGACTACAGCTGCGGCAAACCGAGTAGCGTTTTGTCTAAACACCCAGGATTCTCAGAAAGTATACCTCACGCCACCTTTCCCTCCTCTATATTACTATACACAGACATAGAACATCTAAACATCCATTTCTCCCCCTATTTTTACGACATTTCACTTATACAGAGATCATTTGTTTTTGTCTTTCAATCGTTTCTGAGAACTCTTTAGTCAAATTAACACTACATTTATACAAGTTCGAAGTCGATTAGTTTTGTTATAAAAAGGGTTAAACAAAGAATGAGTGCTTTAAAACGTCGTGATCTCAGCTCGTAGGAGAAGTCAGACATCGTAAGATCGTCTTTCGACCGAGATGAGCCAGTGGAAAGACACAATTTAATTGGAAAATTTCTCAGCCATTGCTGAATAAACATCTAAAACAATGGAAGGATAATATCGGGATTGTCTCTTTAAAGAATGAGAACCAAATTCGCAAAAGAAAACGAAGAGGACAAGAAGAAGATGTTGAGCGTGCCCTAAAAGAATGGTTTCTGAGAAAAGAATGTAGGGAGAATGAAAGGAAAGAAATGTAAAATATGTTTAGTGTCATTTCAATTACATATTTGTTGTTTTTTTCTAATGAAACAGCATGTGTTTTATGTGTACGTAATAAACAGTTTTTTCCTATTTTTATTTATTTTTTTTTTTTTTTAGTATCACTCCCTCCAGTAGTGCCTATTTCTTATTATTATTTTTTAATTTAATTTTTTTCCCCCATCTGCTTCAGCGGCTATGGCTATTAGCAGGAATATCGGAATTTTCCTGTGTTATCTATTTATATTTATATTTTGATCCAATAAAAACATAATAAAAGCTTAACCAATGAGATTTTGCTTATTATTATCAGTCGGTTAATGCGATCACTAGGCCTTGGTCCCAAAGTGATCACATTAAGCGGCGACTACTGTAAATATAACATAATGTTAGTCATAAATATTATATGGTCATCATATTTTTATTGTTAAATTTCATGTTTGAATACAATCAGAAGTGGTTAGTTACACCCACTGCTTGAAATCCCTCCAGAGACAGTAAATTTACCTTTTCGTAAAACTTAAAAAGTTGTTACTTACGTTTTTTAGTGAGCAGGCCGAGATCTGTTTTAACTCTACTATTTGGCATTTTGTCTGTAGGCCTTTCTGTCGCAATTTGTTTATTACACAGCAAATCGGTTTTTAGCATTTCTTCTTCAAATTGATTGGCATTGATGTTTCTTGAAGTTATTAAAATAGATGTGTAAGTTTTTTGGACACGAGGTCTACTGTTCATAAAACTATTAGTTTTTTTATTTGTATTATTTTTTGTTCACAGAGTATTCAGAGTGAGATCCAAAAGCAGAGTTCAAATGTCGCCGATATTTTGAACACGTGTGAAATTATTTTGAACGATTGTGAGACCTGTCATGTTTCGTTGGAAACTCAAGGCATCACTTCGGCCATGGAAAACATCGAAAAGAGGTAAAGATGTCAATATTGTGATGATGAAATTAGACTAATTAAGAAAATAATAGCAATTAACCCAGTTTGACAAGGAAAAATCCAGAAATAAATTGGTAAGGCGTAAATTCTCACGTAAAAAGGGTTTCGTTGGTATTGTGAAACAAAATTAGTAAGGGTGAGGAGGGGGGGGGGGACAAAAAAATTTCGATGTTTTTTAACAAAATGGCGCCGAAAATGAAACACTAACCCTAAGTGGTATATATATTTGTAATCTACTTTTTAATACCTTTCATTTGATACCCCACTCAAAATTTTAAAAAAATATTTTTTTCTCGCGATGTGAATTATCCGCCATTTTGAATTTGAACAGCTGATTATTTTGAGTTCTCTATATTTTTCCTGTGTGCGCGTCAAAACGATCTTTAATAGTGGTAAGTTTCACGCTTTTATCTCTTTTGGTTCAAAAGTTATTGGAACCGTACAGAGTGACAGACAGACAGACAGACACATGAACGAAACTATAAGGGTTTCTTTTTTTTGGTTTTACCAACGAAACCCTAAAAAAGAACAAAAAAGTAAATAAGAATAGAAAAGAAGAAAGGAACAGGGGGTGATAGACAAGATGAAGTTTGATAAGAATATTTTTTTAAAAAAAAGAATAATAAAAAATTGTTATACTTGAAAAAACAAAAAAATTGACAAGGTTGTATGGCAATTTGACGTTTGACTAAAAAAAATATAATAATATTTGTAGTGATGTACAAAACAATCCAACAGCAGATTGACAACAAAATTTTAAATAATTATACATATTAATTAAAATAATATTATGAAAGATAAAAAAAAAATATATATTAATAATATTCAAGTATGTTATGGATGATGTGGTAGTGAGTTATTTTAAAATATAAATTATGTTTTAATTTGATTGAATCTTATCAAAAAGATAAAATGGTTTTATCATAATAAAACAAACTGCAGAGACTCTTATAAATACTTTTAATCTTTGTTGTGTTTATTGTATAGGTGGAAAGGTGTGTGTGTCAGATCAGCTGAGCTGAAGCAGAATCTGAAGAATATCTGGGGTCTTATTCAACAGCTGATTGGACTTCATAAGAAACAAGAGTCCTGGCTTAAACAACAGAAAACTAAGTTCCAGAAACTTGAACACAAAGTTGCCACTTCGACGCATTCTGATTTGCCGACGTTGGCAAACAATCTTCAGGTATGTTTCTGACTAAATGTTATACTGATTAACGAGTCTAAGTCTTTCAGAACACACTAGTGGAAAGAGACTCAGAAGCAGCTTAAAACTGCAGGGGTAAACAACTTCTATCTAGAGCCAAATACATGTTGACAACTACAGTCTGTGCCAAACAAGGATTAGTGTGTTGACAGCACGGGAAATCGAGTGACACACAGATTGACCAACCTCTGAGGGTAAAAATAAAGCCACTACATTTACCTTCTGATATGGTTATCCAGAGGACAAATCTTGAGCTCTCATTGGCTCCCCACCCCATTGGCTAGTTTTTCCTGTGCTGTCAACGCACTAACTCTCGTTTGGCACAGACTGAACAAGGTTCTACAGCTTTAATAAATAATAACTTGTATCGGCCACTTTAAACATCCATTTGTAATGATCATCAGTGTGAAAAATGTCTTTCCTCCCTGGGATTTGAGCCATCACCAAGGATATTGGTGATGACCTATGTTTCAGTCAAGAGTATCGAGTACACAGAAACACTGGGCAATGCCATGCCTCTTCTGCATACCTTCGTAAAAACAAAAATGCCCCTAATTACTCTAAAAACACATCATACTTCACCCAGTACATTTAAATAAGCAGCCCAGAGTGAATTTAATACCTTACTTAATCTGTGTTTTTTAAGCGGCCTGCACACGATCAATAGTATTGTCAACAATATTGTTGAAAATACTATTGTCAATATGTCAATTTAGTAACAAATTTTCATCAATACTGTTTTCTATATCAATACTAACTCTGCACAAAGTCAATAGTATTGACAATACTATCGCTACAGATAAATACAGTCAGACCTCCTTATAACGAATTTCTGTACTGCGAAAATCTTTATGTAACAATTTTGTTTTTTTTCGGGAACCATCAAGTTTGTTGTATGGAGGTCTGTATACAATATTTTGTTATTAATTAAATTGTTGTTTATGTATTACAGAAAGTTGAAAGTGATGTGAACGGAGGTGGTCAAGGGTTGAGTCTCGTAGAAGAGTTGTACAGCAAGGTGGCGACTTCAGCCTGTGTCGACTCTAAGGTGACCAAACCACTCTCTGACCTCCTCACCATGTGGTACCAACTCAAACGAGACATCGGCAACACTTCCACCGATGTACAAGCTGTCATAGATAAAATCAATAGGTACGTCAACCCATTTATTGTTTATAAACTCCCCGTTCAAAATTAACGCACCACTTTTACATTTTAACGCTTACACAAAAGTCGGTCAATAAGGATATTTTTTCTATAGTTTTCATCTCGGGTGGACCTATTTCGCCTCTGTTGATCATATCCACACTCCTGGAACCGCCGAAAAGCTCGGCTGATTGTAGTGAGATGCACTCCTAGTCGTCGACAACCAACCTTTTGAGAAAAGCCTTTCTTAACCCATCACTACGGGTTAAATCGCTTCTGCCATTGTTAAATTAGGAGGTCTATTCATGTTGATACAAACAAACAACTGTATTAATGAATAACTACGTGAGAGCTCTCATTTAATCAATTAGAAATAATAGTGAATCATTAATAATGATGATTAAATACGATTAACGATGATGATTACGTATGAGATGATGATTAATGAATTATTAAACATCAGTATAAATTAGGGATAGTCATAACAGAGAAACATAAAGGTGGTGCGTTAATTTTGACGGGGAGTGTATTATTATCACTAAGGGAATGCTAATTTAAACTACTCTATTTGCATAATTTGTAAATATTTTAACAAAAGAGGAAAATTTAAAATAAAATGAGTCACTATTTAAAAGAGATGAAAGATTTCGTTATTTTAAAGATTTTATTCTAGTATTTTAAGCCATCTTTGAATTTTGTCATAAAATATGATATAATATCAGGAATTAATTTTGCTTCAATTAATTTGTAGATTATAGAGTAGCAGAGATATATAATTATTCAACTGTCAAACAATTTGTATTAAACAGGGAGTTAATTTTAAGGTGCGTTTACACCTGACACTTCTCTCCGGCAATAAATGTCAAGTGTCAGGCAGAAATTACTTTGAGTGTTTACATCTGAGAGAAATTGCTTGAGATTTATGTCGGAGATATATGTCTGACACTTCTCGCAATGCTTAAATTTGCAATAAATGTACGAAGAGGAGTTTGAATTTTCAAATAATTGGTGTTTACATTGTTGGTATAAAAGTGTCGACACTTATAGCTGAGAGTAGAAACATAAACCTCAGACTTCTGAGATTTCTGTCTGACATAAATGTCATGCAATAAATGTCAGGTGTGAACGCACCTTTAAAGTTATCAACTATACCTTCTGATATAATCTTAAGGATTCTGTTTTAGCAGAGTATAATGATGATATATTTACTTTGCCATAAAATGCCAATTAATTAGTTATCAAATTGTTATATTTAAGTGACAATAAATTAACTGAAAATAGAGATAATACATATATATTACATGTTAAGTTCAGCCTTCATAAAGTGACCACTGAAGGTACCAAAAAAGTAGTCATCTTACCAAAATTTTGAAATCAGACATTTCTTCACAGGAAACATGGAAAAGTAGTCAACTTAGCCAGGTGGCCACATTTGCCTATTTTACAGTATATAAGTTTCTCGTAACCATTTATTTGTGTTTTCCTTTGGTATGGAGGTTTTCCTTTGGATTAGCTGAAATGGATGAGGCATAATTATTTTTGTCTGATAATTTTTACTTTTTTCAAAATATGTACATTTAAATTTATGATGATTCTATGATGGTGTAGGTTCAACGAGGCGCAGAGCGAATGCGTTGTTGGTTTATCAGCTGTGGACGCACTGTTAGCGATTGCTGAAGCAGGTCGTGCCGGTTCTCCCACGGAGAGGACTGGAACGATCGCTGTCAGCACTGAACTGGAGCGAGCTCGTGCAGAAACCTCCCGGCTAAGTTCCGCTGTGTCTAGAGCCGATACTGCAGCCACTCTTCTCATAGAGTCCAGTAATAAGGAAGACAGGAACAGGGTGGAAGTCTTGGTTACGGAGTACAAGCAACTGTGGGACAGTGTTCAGGCTAGGATAGAACGCCTCTCTAGACAGGTTGGTCTATCAATAATTCTTATACAAACCTTTTACACAGAATATTAATACAGTTGAGCCTCGACAAGAAGTGTATCAAGGGGATAAGGGAAACAGTCTTATTATTGATGTGCCCTTTTTGTTGATGGTCACATTATCAAGGTTATTTTAGTAGCAATTGTGTTATCGAGGGTATTGGAAGGGGTTTACAAGTCTAGACTTGATCAAGGTACCTCATTCCTGTATACTGGGTGTCCCAGCTAATATGGAACAGCGAAATATCTCCGGAACCATGATAGATACAAAGATGCGGTTTTCAGGGTTCGATAATGCCTAAAAAGACACTTCCAGAACATATGCTGAACATTTTCTGTGTTCAGCAGAAGTGTGTGAAATTTACGAAATTAAAAAAAGTGAATAGGAAACTATATTTTTAAGACTGAATTTGGATTCTACGGCTAAAAATAAGAATTTTTTATCTCTTGTATTATTTTCCTAAATCCATTAGTTTAGCTGTAAAATAGACTAAGTTTCAATTTTAGCACATTCAGGGCTCTCCAGACGGCAAACTAGAGCAAAAAATTTCCAAGAGTATAAAATTATTATTTTTAGCCATAGAATCCAAATCCAGTCTTAAAAATATAGCTTCCTATTCATTTTTTTTTTTTAATTTCGTAAATTTCACACCTTTCTGCTAAACACAGAAAATGTTCAGCATATGTTCTAGAAGCGCCTTTTTAGCCATTATTGAACCCTGAAAACCTCATCTTTCTATCTATCATGGTTCTGGAGATATTTCGCTGTTCCATATTAGCTGGGACACCCTGTAGAGTAGCGTTATAGAGGTTGACTTCTCAAAACGACTTGTTATAGAGGTTCTGAGTAATGTTGTGAATTGGAAAAAAATCTGAGTTATTGAGGTTGTTTGGATAATATTGGTCGTGTTATAGAGGTTAATTTAACATTATGTGTTATGGCAATCTCAAGGGGATTTGAAAATTGTACTTGTAATTGAGGTTGTTGTGTTATCGAGGGTCGTGTAAGCGAGGTTCTGCTGTAATAATAAGGAGTCTTCGATAGCTAATTGGTATCTCATTCACCTACAGTTCAGAACATTTCCGGATTCGATTCCAGAATTCTCTTATTATATATCCTAAACTAGCCGGTCTCGGCTGACCGGTCAGCCTGCGTCCGTCTAGTGGCCGGGTACTAATATTTGGTTGTTGCTTTACACCCCTTAAAAAGTAAAATTTTAAAAACGTGTACATAACAACAATGAAAGTACTTTTCAAGCCCTGTAAAATGATATATAATATGATATATTTCGAGCATTTCGATCATTGTACCCCTGTACCTCGTATAGGTACCAACATTATATTAAAACAAATTAAATTCACTGAATGGCTATATAAAGCTTACTTAATAAAATCATTACTAATAACACATTGTTTCTCACAACATAAAATCTCAAGTTAAAATAACACATTAGGTACCGTTTGTACCAAAAGTACACATGCGTACAAATATGTTCAATTATTAATTTTTTCCGAGTTCCTAATATTAAATAAGGCATGCATACAAATTTTAAATCAAATCGAATCAATATTTCTCATATTTTTAATTTTTTATTAATTTCCCTATTTTTGGGCCCAGATTTCGAACCGGAAAATTTGGGCAAAAAAAGTTGTCGACAACCCCATACGAACTATACGTCGTTTTAAAGCCCCCGTCGAGTAGATTACGAATATGCCATTCTTTTTTCATTTATCACTTTTAAAGCCCGAAAAATGGTCTATCAAAAAGTCCAAAAATTGCCAAATATGAACTTTAAGTGGCATTTTCTCGAAAACTAAAAGCCGTGGAGAGAAAGTTCCAAGAGTACTTTCGTCTTGTATTTTTATTATTTTTAAGCATGACCAATTTTATAAAGATCGGACAAACTTTATTTTTTCCCAAAAAATCTTCAAGCCCATAACCCTGTGATTTTTTTACCCGAAAAAGTCAAAATGATGATAACAAAATAAATGAGGTATATTCGTAAACGACTCGAAAAGGAGAGTAAAAAATAATAACAATGTTTTAAATTTCAACCAAAACCTAAAGATCCATTGTCAAAAAACAGCTATATACAGGCTATAAGGACTTTTTTCAATTTCACCCCCCTAAAAAGTAAAAATATCACAAAACACAACATAACTAGGCCTATTCAAGAGTTTTTCAACGATATACATGAAAGTAGGTGTTGTGTTAAAAAGCACATTTGTACCCGTGTACCAGTAGGTACCAAAAATATATTTAAAAAACAAACCATGTATAAGCCCATTATTTAGGCTAATAAATTTGAAAATAAAATTAAAAAAAAAATATTTCACCTTCTTAACCTGAACCAAAAGTACAAATCGGTACAAATGTACCTGTACAAAATTTTTTAAAAATAAAAAAACACCTTAACATTAAAGTATTAATCAAGGCCTTTAAAACGATATACGGCACATAAAAATATACATGTGTTTTGTAAATCCAAGATGGCGGCTATAATTCAATATGGCGGCTATATATCGAAATCAAAACACCCGCACTTTTCTATTTATGGTACACTCTACCTATGTACCAAATTTCAAATCTCTAGGTCAATGGGAAGTAGGTGAATTACTGATGAAAAAATCCAAGATGGCGGTTATAATTCAATATGGCGGACACATATCAAAATCAAAATGGCCGCACTTTTCTATTTATAGTACACTCTATCTATGTACCAAATTTCAAATCTCTAGGTCAATGGGAAGTAGGAGAATTTTTGATGAGTCAGTCACTGTCACTCTTAGTTTTATATATATAGATTATTTGGCATTTTTTAAATATGCCAAATAATTTAATTTTGATTGATAAATTTGTATATGAAATATCAATGACTTTCTACTATGGAGATGAGAACTCTGCACAGTATTAAACATTCTTAATAATGATTGACTGAAGAAGACCTAAAAGAAATGGATAAATCGTCTCTCCTTAAAATATTTTAATTTTTATTCTTCACTCCTAAAGAATCTTACACATTAATATATTAAATTTAATTAAATGAGACTAAATATTTATTTAATTATAAATTTTGTTTATCAGATGGTAAGCAGGAGTTGTTTGGCCGACACTTTGAAGTTCGAGGCGGACGCAAGCACCCAAGTTAACACTTTGGAAAGCGAATCGAGTCAAGTTAGCCGAGTGAGTTATTCAAGCTCCTCAGAACCTAGTCCAGGCTCGGTAACGAGGCAGCAAGCTTATTCAGCTGAGCTGGAATCTACGATGGCTGAGCTAGTTCGATTACTTGATCAGCTCGAAACCACCAAGCATTCCTCCTCACTGCAGCTGGTTTGTACTTCATTACTTTATCGTATCTAAAGCTATGTTTATGTGGAGAGTTCTAGATCCAAAATTAAAGTGCTTTTATGAAGAAACACAATTTGATCTCAGTAAAAGCTGTATAAATATAAACTTAACCTTCTGCTGGGTGCGCCATCTAGAGTCTCAATACCGGGCGCACGCGGTACTCAGTTCTGACTTTCTTTAACTCTCTTTAAAGCAGTATATTTTTTATTTAGAGGTAAAATAGCAATAACTTACAACTAATTGCCCTTCTTTAATACAAAAATTATACTTTTTCAATACAAAAATTAAAATTTAAGACATTTACATAATTTAAAAATAAAAAATAATTCAAATTTAAGACATTTACATTATTTAAAAATTTAAGACATTACTATTTTAAAATAAAAAAATAAAGAATTTAAATATTCTGATCCAATCTTCAGGATTAGTGTATTTTTTTCTCTTGACCCCCAGAAGATACATTTTGAATAAAAAATGTTATAGCTAAATAATGAACCCCCATCCCCTTGGTACCCTCTCCCTTTTATAAGGGGGGGGGGGGGGGGTCAAAATAATAATGAAAACTAATATTAAATCAACACTTATATAAGAAAATTGCAAATAATTGTTGGTCTATAGGAATAAAAAATACTTACATTTCTGGGCGCAAACGGCACTGAGTTCCGCAATGTAGAGGTAGGACAAATTAATTCCCGATATCACAATAAAAAGCACTGATAAACACCTGCTAGCTATCTCTCACTCCCTAGAAGGGTTTAACAAAGGAATACTGACAAGCCTCCTCGACCTTGAACCTACCAGTTGCGTTTTATATTTAAAAATCTATGTTTGCGGTACTGAGTGCCGTCGCGCGCCCGGCTGAAGGTTAAAATGGTCTATATAAGTTGCAACTTAAGTAGATCTTAAGGCCCCCATACTCACTTCAACTTGTTGTCCAACTATGTCTCTCAACCTGGTTGATCAACATCAAAAACAAGTTGAACAACACAGTAGAGGAAGAACTAGCATTAAGTAAACAAGTTAAAGTTCTTGGAGCATAAGTTGGTTGTTTTGACTGAGATTTCGTGGTACCACTTCTGATAATAATTGCTGCATGCATGAAAAGTGTGAGGAATAGTAGACAAAAGGAATAGTAGTAAAGCACCTCCCTTAAAAATTTGAATTCTTCAAAAGAATAAAGAGGTAACACAGGATAGGTTTGTATATATTTTCATTTCCTGCTCCAGATTTTTAATTTTTTCATTTTTTTCTTTAGCTCCCGTCTATAGCATGTTCGTGTATTTGGGATATGTTTCTTCCTAGTATCAAGCATGGCATCCTGTTCTACTTCTCTGAAATCAATCAGTAATTCGTCTGTCTCCTTGCTTCTTGAGCCTTTATTTTTATAATAAATCTGATTTAACTTTCCACAGCTGTGGTAGACTGCGATACTTATCTATTATGGTGTTCCATGCTTTGTTATTTGGTATAGTGGCCATCACAATATCAACTAGCTGCAGTCACAATGAACCTACAAAGTACTAGTATCGACTATAAAACAAACCTAAACTAACCTCGTGAGAAGCTGAGCAGACTGATGTTGACAGTCAGGTTGAACAACTTGCCCATACACACTCTAACACATTAACAGAACTTTATACTCCGCCCACAAATATCAAAAGGGTTTTGATGTTGTTCAACTTGTGATTTGGTCTCTCAACCTGCCCATACACACTCAAACTTCAACATCAACTCAACCAAGTTGGACAACAAGTTGGAATGGGTATGGGGCCTTTATATGGTTACAGATTCTCCCTTATGGTGTGGAAATTTGATTTGCCCCTTAAATTGAACATGTTAAATATTTTTTAATTAATAATAATAAACTGTAACTATCTTTTTATTGTTCACTATTTAATTGAATTTTTTGTTACAGAATAAGCTGTTGGGTGGTTGCCAGTCGACGCTAGAGTTAGTTAGGCACTTGAGTCAGTCTCTGATGAATGAGTGCGGTTTGACGGAAGAGGAGTCAAGGTTCGACCAAGTCAATACTCTGGAGCAGAGGTTCAACACTTTGCAGGCCAGGTCGAGAGATCGTGAACAGCTTACACCTTCCAGGTACGAACAAATCAATGTGCATTCAAATATGTATAATAATATCAAAATCAAATTGTAACTTGTTACCACAAGTTACGTAAGTTATCAAATGAGGATATCCCTACCGTCGATACTTGCTTGATCTGGAGATCACTGGACCAGTTTCGGCTAAACGCCATCATCACCAGAGTCGAAGTCTCTCATAGCACTCAACACACTCGAGTCTACATGAGAGAATGAAGTTCTTCTTCAACTTCATTCTCTCATGTAGACTCGATGAGTGTGTTGAGTGCTACAAGAGACCTTGACTCTGCTGATAATGGCATTTAGCCGAAACCGGTCCAGTGATCTCCAGATCAAGCTAGTATCGATGGTAGAGATATCCTCTATTGATAATAATATCAGTTTACTAAAGTGACTGAAATTACTCAAATTAATATTAATAAGATGGATAATTAAATTAGGGATAATTAAATTGAAATGAATTTAGAAGTATAAATAGCTAAATACAACTTAGATAAGTAAAATAATACCATAATTTAAAAGTAACAACTGTACTTCTTATATTTTACCACAATATACGGAAGAAGTTTTCTATTTTTTTATTTACTGCATCGCCACATTGTATTTATTCTGCTGGTGTTAATTTGTCTTCCTATCACTATTAAAAGTCTTAGTGAAAGACTAAGAGATATATTCTAGTCCTGTTGTAAAAAACATCTCTGGATGAAGAATTTCTTGTTCAGTTTTTAATGGTATTATAGGCAAATGTAAAAAAAAATATTACACGCTGATGATTAAATTCGTTTGGCTCATGTTGTTGTTGTATCAATCATAACTAACAGGACATAAAAAGTTCAGTTGGTTTTTCTCCTTCCCAAATAGTACAGTTTTGATTAAAAACGGAAACCCTTTGACTGTATTGACAGAGTTTTAAATGTAACTTCAGGCGTTGGCGCTGTTACAGCAACCTTTGTGAATATCTTAAATATTTCCTCTATTATTGACGACTGTATATCTTGTTTTTTACAGTTTTAATTTCCACTTGCTCCTTGTCACTTAAAGCTATCTTAATAACTTCATTTTGTTACATTTTTACTAGATAATTTTCCTAGATGTCTTAAAATGTAACTTATTTTTTGTCACTCTGATACGCAAATGTGTAATTTCATAATATAATCAACATAATAGTTAAGCCATCTTGGATTTGGCCTGGTTGTTATCATGGTCCAAAATATTATGACTTAATACTGCTCTTTATCTTTCTTAAAGATATCTAATATACTTCCTTATCTTAACATGTAGGTGGCCCCTATATGTTGCCTGATATTTTTAACCTGTAACTCCTCCCTTTGGCTTTGATAATTCTTATTTTCCTCAAATGTCTTGTAAATTTTATTAATTATTTTCCACTCTGAAGCGCACAATGCTATTCCTTATAACTAAAGTACTATGTAAGCCGTAATTAAGGCTAGTTGCACTATCATGGGCTCAAATTTTATATCTAAATAAATAAATAAAATTCTAGTTTAGAGGTTTATATATTATAATCAGTGTACAATGTTATTACATGTAAAACGTTGTGTGTACCAAGTATAACATTTATTCTTAGTGATAGAAATATTAAGATAGTTCTTAGAGATAAAAAATATTGAATGACCTTGATGTTTATTCTAATTATTTCTTAAAAATAATTATTAAAAGGAAAGCTCCTTTATTAGGACTTTATTAACTCCTAAAATATAGCATTTTTATAATGGCGCATTGAACTTTGCTTTTAGTCATAACTAATTTATTATTATTTCTATCATGTTTACATCTTAATACTACAACTTGATTACTGCAGTAGTTAAATATGTTGTCAGTGTTTTAAGTTTAATTATGTTATCACAAGTCTGATAATGGTAGATAACTAAAACAGTACCCTTAAAGACTTTATTTACTGTGCTTTGCTAAGGATTGTGTTATACTTCTGAGTGGGTTAACACATTTGAAGAAACTACTTTCATGAAACATTAAAATTATCGTGCCTCTCGCAGATCAAATATAATTCTGGAGAGCAAAGGTTTTATACTTCTAAAAGTAAATGTTTCCAATAAATATATTATATA
>KZ651166.1:406569-436359 GCA_001010745.2 Gerris buenoi | reverse complement strand
ACTAGGCTGTGAAGTGAGTTTTTTCTTTACCGCGGCAATTACATTTACTGTCGAGCGAAGCGAGACAGGAAATATTGCCAAGGTAAAGAAAAAACACTTCACAGTCGTGTAGCATATGCTATTTTTTCCGAGGTAGCAGACAATGAAAAAACATTAAATATTAATCAATAATCAATATAATAATAACAAATATTAGTTCAAACTTAAGATTTTAAAAAAAGAAACCTTAAAAAGAGGTTAAATTATAAGAAAAGATAAATAAAACGCACTGCCATCTAGCGGAATTCAATCGTATTTTCACTAAGAAAGTAGCGCTAATGCGGAAGTTTTGATAACTGCTCGGAGGAAAGAAACATTTTTTTCGTCCTAGGACGTAAAATTTTTTTCGTCCAGAAGGGAGGAAACATTAACTTTCCACCCTAGTTTATAGGGAGGAAAGGATCCCATTGCAGCCTAGTTGTGAAAATCGTGGCGGAAAGTAGAAATCGTGGCGGAAAGTAGAAATCTCCCTTGGTGCGTAAATAACTATTTTCTTTACTGCCAGGAGTAATGAAAAGATTTTTTAAGTCTACGTAATGAAAAAATTGATTTTAGCTTTGTTTTTTAGGCTCTAAAGTTACTATTTCACAGCCTACCACGGAAAAAATTATTTTAGCTATGTGTTTTAGGCTCTAAAGTTACTATTTCACAGCCTTTGGATTTTTTTTTTTTTTTTTTGGATTATTGTGTGCTTTTTATGGAAAAACTAACAGAATGGATGAAAAATGTACAAAAATTACACCAAGTCGTGTTCCTAGCTCAGTCTAATGTATGGATAGCCAATATATGACAAAAAGTTATTCAACTAAAATTGTAAATATTTTCAACTTTGATAGGTCATTCATATATAGAAGAGTAAGTACTTCTTTAGATTGTTACTCCCCTATGTTTTGTTTTAGAATATAAAGGACTTTGACTAAATAACTATTAAGACAAAGGGATGTACAATGTACTTTGGGGCAAAGAAATATCACACTTCTGTTTTTATAAGCAAACTAACAGTCTAAAGAAAATCCTGTACACCTTCTTGTGTTGTTCCGTACATCCGATTGTGTTTTTCTTTATAAGGGGAGTAATAATCTAAAGAAGTACCGAAGGGTGTCTGTGGATTTGTCTTATACAAATCTACACTTTTATTCCAAGCTCACCAGTTCCACCAAAAAGCTATCATCCTCCCCCTGACAATACCGGGTACTTCAGATAGTATTATTTATATTTTCTATAATGTGTAGGAATTGAGAGGAGAGCTGGAAAGATGTGCTCCAAGAGTAAGGTCGCTAGAGGAAGCAGCGAGCGAGGTACTGAGAGGCCAAGAGAATCGCTCTACAGTGGAGCGACTTGCAAGCATTAGATTAAGACTTCAGTCGCTCTCCAGGCTTGTCTCAGTCTACGTGCTGAAGCTTGGAGCAGTGTTAGGAGACGATCCTGCCACTCTTTTACCACTCTCTCACCCGTCGCTTGACACTCTCTCTCAACAGGTATCTCACTCTTACGTAAATTACTCTTCTATCCGAAAATTCTGAGTTCATTATATAAATCTTAGAGATATTCCATCACCTATCAACTACTTTATTTATTTCAAGACAATCTTAACTTTAAGTTCAATATCCTGCTCAATAATTCTGTACGGCTGTTAAAAATTGTAATTATAATTGTGTCATTGGAATTAATTTATTGTTAATCAAGTTAGACTTAAGGTGCGTTTACACCTGACACTTCTCTCCGGCAATAAATGTCAAGTGTCAGACAGAAATTGCTTTGAGTGTTTACATCTGAGAGAAATTGCTTGAGATTTATGTCGGAGATATATTTCTGACACTTCTTGCAATGCTTAAATTTGCAGTAAATGTACGAAAAATATAATAATCGTTTACATCTGTTGTTATAGAAGTGTTGACACTTATAGCTGAGAGTAGAAACATAAATCTCAGACAAATGTTTTGGTGTTTACACTTCTGAGATTTCTGTCTGACATAAATGTCATGCAATAAATGTCAGGTGTAAACGCACATTTAAAGAAGGGATGCAGAAGAGAAAAATACATTTATACAGTTACAGACAAATATTCTTTATACTTGGAATTTAAGCTGCACTTTTTATATTTTATTTTTTAATGTGCAAAATTTGGATGTGGCTTCAATTTGAAACTTAAGCAAGGATTTTTTTCCAATTTTAAAGTTTTAAAATCTATTGTAAAGCTTAAATTCAAAGTAGTGGTATATTAACATTATTATTAAATATTGACTAACTAACATCAAAAATTCCTCATAGGGAAGATAAATTCATATCATTAATTCTATTTATACCTTGTAAGATTGGATATTAAATATTTATAGTTCTTAAGTATCGGAAAATTGTTCTTTTCAAGGTTTAAAATTTGTATGTATATGTTGGTATTAATCATGGGACCATTGCAAGAAAAGAGTTGTGTGTGTGTTTTTTTTATCATTAATTGAGAAGTTTATATATACATAATTATACAGTATGTCCGCGGATTGAGTTGCCTATAATATACGTGTAAATCCAAAAAATGTTCAATTTTCGGAGAAAAGGCACTCTTCATAAAATCTCCTGCTTGTTCTTAAATGAAGACTTATAATAATACTTTTTGTTCAAAATGTACCCTGTACCCAGAAAGTAAAATTTCCCAAAATCGAACAAGAGGAAACCGGTCCAAATTTCGACTATTCAAGAAAAAAATATTTTTTATAATTTCTTTTAAATACTAATCCAAATTTATTTTTCGCATAAAAATGTCGATAATCAAATTTCAAAATCCCCCCCCCCTGCTTTTTATAAAAAGTGAACTTTGTCTGATTCTAATACAAGAGGGGTCGATTGAAAGGTCTAATTGAGTGCATTAAAAGTTGTATTATTGCTTTTTTTTGTTAAAAAACAACATGCCAGCTATTAAAGAGGAAATTAATTTGGAAAATAAATGGATGTTTGAAATTTTTTTAAAGAAATAAATAATAAATACAATTTCCTCTATAAATACTTTCATATTGTTTTTATAAATAAAAAACAAACAATATTTCAGCTTTTAGTGCACTCAATGAGACCTTTAAATCGACCCCTTTTGTATTAGAATCAGACAAAGATTACTTTTTATAAAAAGTGGGGGAGGGAGAATTTTGAAATTTGATTATCGTCATTTTTATGAGAAAAATAAATTTTGAATAGTATTTAAAATAAATTATAATGAATAAATTTTCTTGAATAGTCAAAATTTATACCGGTTTCCTCTTGTATGATTTTAGGAAATTGTACTTTCTGGGTACAGGGTACATTTTGAACAAAAATTAATACTATACATCTTCATTTAAGAACAAGCAGAAGATTTTATGAAGAATGAATTTTCTTCGAAAATTGAATTTTTTTTAATTTTAAAGTATAGGCAACTCAATCTGCGGACATATTGTATACAGTTTTAATTTTTAAATTACTCCAAAAGTGTGAATTTGATACAATCGGTATTGTTATAGCCAAAAATATTTAAAAGACAACATTTTACATTGTTTGTCGTGTTGGTAATTATTATTATAAGGGGGACCAACGTTGATGTCCTCCATTTTAAAAATTATGCATCCGTCTTAAAAAACACTAATACAGCTGACCACATGTCACCTATTACTGCACCAGGGTTTTACAGGACATCTTGTGGACTGTTGCTCCAAATTTAATATCTTTAAACATTTTTATTTATTAATGGTTGGCTTTGATTTGTCAATGCAGTTATTATATGTTTTGAATGAAGTACTTTATACAATCGAAAATGCATTTTTTTTATTTATTTAGATGCAAGTTTAGATTATAGTTTATAAACATGGTTATCAGGTAATGTTTATTTATTGAAATATTAATAGCTGCGTTTGTTATTTATAACAGACTGTTATAATGGTCAGTATAACTGATGCTGACTAACTTGAGTCAGGAATCGAACTAGCATGTACCCAAATACTAAAGCATAAAACAAATTAGAGAATGTGAACATCTGTTACATTTATTTTGAAACAAAAACTATGGTTTTGTTTCAAATTAATTAAAAAGGGATCACTGAAATCAGAATTGTTATATTTAGTTTTAACAGCTGGAAGGTACTAGAGAAGCAAGGTATTGAAGTGATTTGTTTTCAGCTCATATCTGGTTTTGGTTATTTGTACCATTTTCCTTTTATTTTTTTTTTGTTTACGATAATGGCATTCAGGAAAAAGGAAGTAGGGTAGGGCGGGGCTAGTTGAGCAATTTTTTATATAATCTATAATAACTCCTAAACGGTGCATCCGATTTACTTGATTCCTTCAATGTTAGATCAGTAATTTACCCTTCTTTAAATGTCTTCAGAAAATAAAATCCCAACAAAAACTCTAGCGTAAAAAAATAAGCCAAGTCTCACATAAAAAGTAGTGAGATCATAGGTTTAGCCAAGTCTCCCACTGTCCGAGTAAGTTCCACTAGGTCTAATTTATCCACTGCAGAACATGATGTTTGTCTGTTCCCCTCTCTATTCTCTTTCCCAAATCACTCTACACGTTCAAATTTAAATACCTTTTCTAAATTTGCAAATTCACACCACAAACTTAATTCAAATAATAAATATTATTTTTTCATTTGAGCAAGGCAGCACAAGGATACAAATTTGTATACAACACTGCATTTACTTTGAGCCTCTTTGGGGTGTGAATTTGCCAAGTCAGAAAAGGTATTTAAATTTAAACGTGTAGAGTGATTTGGGAAAGAGAATAGAGAGGGGAACAGACAAACATCATGTTCTTGCAGTGAATAAATTAGACCTAGTGGAACTTACTCGGACAGTGGGAGACTTGGCTAAACCTATGATCTCACTACTTTTTACGCAAGACTTGGCTTATTTTTTTACACTAGAGTTTTTGTTGGGATTTCACTTTTTTTTTTAAGTAATTTTTCATGGCCCCAAACAATGTGTCTGTTATCTTTCTCGATTGTCGTAGGGCAACTGAAGGACACGTGATGTGTTCTCCTTCCTTGTACCCTTATTTTCTTAATTTGAAGTATTTTTGTGAAATGCGTAGTTTTAGAGATATTTAAATTGCCCAACTTGCCCCTATGCTCAACTAGCCCCGCCCTACCCTACTTAAACCATTGGAGTTATACTGAATAAGTATGTTTCCTTATAAAAATTCCGTTCCTTTTTGAAGTGTAATTCAAAAAGGAAAAATATATTATAGAAAATGATCTGTTATAAATAACGAATGCATCTAACAAATAAATAAATTATGGATCTCAGGGATTGCATTTTTTTGACTGATTGAAAAAAAAAGATGGATGATTTTTTTTCAAATCAGAATTAGTTGGATTGTGTTTGAGCAAGGATATTATAGAGGTAGTTTTATACATTTATAATTTATCTTTTTTATTTATTATTTTAAAAACTTTACAGTAATATTATTGGTAACTTTATAAGGTAGTCGATAGTTTAGTTATATTATTATAATTACACATTAAGTTTTTAATTTGTTTTAGTTGTTGGCAATTATTTTATTTTTTATATTTGTAAGTGGTTTAGTATTTAAGATAGGAGCACTCGGCGGCACTGCTTGATTTTATTTATAATTTGTTGGTTTTCCGTTCTGTTTCTCTATTTCACAGCTACTGGACACAGCCGGTGCAACACCTTCCCAACAACCAGACGAGTAAATATTTTTATTTTATTTTATTATTTTTTTAAATTATTATTTTTTTATTTTTTCCCTCCTAACCAAATCCCTGATCTAGACTCTGGTTTTTTAAACTACTTTTTAACTTTTCACTTGTCAACCACCATTTCTGTGTTAAAATAAGGTATAAGAACAAATAAATGTTGTTGTTTGAAGAAACTCTTTTTGTAAACTCTGCACTTTTCGATTTTTAATTTTTGTTAATTGGGATCGGCGATCATAGAATCGTTAAACGGAAAGATTTCCAACTCCCCTCTTTATCTACCTGTGTTAGACTACTAGTGCTGGTCGAGTACTTTGGGGGTTAAAATTGTAACTAAATCTTTTACACTGTTCAAAATATTTTGAGCTTCTTAATACAAAGAAATAAATTAATTTGTAAGTTTGCTAGATTCGAACCTGAGGTACTTCTTTAAATGGTTACTCCCCAGTGTTTTTTTAGAATATAAATGACTTTGACTAAATAACTATTAAGACAAAGGGATGCTTAGTCCAATGTACTTTAGGACAAAGGAATATCACACTTATGTTTTTATAAGGGGAGTAACAATCTAAAGAAGAATACTCCGTATACCTTCTTTAGATGGTTACTCCCCTTTGTTTTCTTAATAAGGGGAGTAACCATCTAAAGAAGTGCCGAACCTGAGATCTCTTGCACTCATATAGCATGTCTTACAGCCACCGAGGCCACTTTTTTTCTTCTTTTACAAAATAAATTGCAAATGTCTGACAACCAGTATTTGTTTATATCTTAGAATTCAAGAAATGTCAAAAGATCATATGTAGTTTACAATTTAACCGCCAAACAGCTTGACCAGCGCTAGTGGTCTTACACCTCTAGAATACTGGAGTCGGATACCCCTGATTGGGATTGAAGAGTCCTTTTGTTTTTTTAAAAAGATTGACATAAGAGATTTATGTCAATTTTCAAAATAAACACTTTGAATAGTATACATTCTTTAGAACTAAAGTAATAATTAGTTGAAATTAAACTCGGCCTCTCTTCCATTTTTAATTAAAATTGATTTCAACCATAATATATCATCTTCAGTGAGGCTTTGTAAAATTTGCTTCTTTGTGTAGAGACATTATCCTTCTTTAAATTCAAATTAAGTGGCTCCAATGCTTAACATTAATACACAATTATAAATATTTGACGTTGAAATGACTAATCTGGGGCTTAACTAATATAAATAAAAGAGGCGTTATGCTTCATATTACAATATCAGTATATCTAAACAAATCCCCCTTTATTGAAAAGTTGTCTACTAACTGTCCACTAATAATAATTTAATTGTGCTCTATTGAACCTCTAATTTTTATTATTTCTTTATAATAATAAATCGTTATTAAATTTTTATTTTTCAAAAAAAAATAGGACTCTTCACTTTCACTTTTCAACTTTTGAATTTTTTTTTTTTAAAAAGAACAAAAACAAAAAAAACAAAACAAAAAACAGGGTCCAGATCACTTGCTATGTGGAAAAGTGACCCTGCCTGGAGATTTGGGAAATTTTGAGAAAATTTATGATATAAGGAAGTTTTAAATATGGAGAGCACAGTGTACTTTCTCTTTAAGGGGTGAAACGTCTGAATAAGAGAAAAAGAAAAGAAAAGAAAATGGAACAAAATAATTACAAAAAGGTAGCAAAAGATATGAAGAAGATCGGTGCAAGTATATTTGCATGTGGGTTTGTCACTGGAACAATGTCACTGTGTGAATATTTTTGCATGAATTAATTTATTTTAAAATGAAGTAGGTCTCTGCTTATCTTCCAACTTAGTGGCTTGTTAATGCACCCCCCAATCCATAAAGCTATCAAATTTTATCTTTGGAAGAAGATGCATAGTATTTTCTCAACTTTTTTTTTTAGCTCCTTATATTATTATATTAAGTTTTGTAAAAAGAAAAAAAAAATCTAACACTTACTACGTTCACACATCGTTTTGAAAGCGTTTTGGATCCAATTCGTTTTAAAAACGATTCGCGTTCATACAACAAAAAATACAGGTGATCAAAATATTTGTTTTCGATTTTTAATAATGGTGACGTCACGAGTAAAACCTTCTTTCTTGTTATCTAATATGTCCGCGAATTTTTACATTTTATTTTACAAGTTGTTAAAAGTTTTTAAATGTTCTTTATAGTATTAAATTTTGTTTAACAACGTTTTTGTAGTTTAAAAAAAGAAACGGGAGCTCACGAAAGTAAAGAACTTGAAAAGTGGGAAAGAGTAAAATAACCTGATATCTCGATCCCCTCTGCGACCTGTTCATACGAGCGATTTGAATTCGATTTCCCGTTCCGATCACGTGTAACCGTTTCCAAAACGATGTGTGAACGTAGTAAATGAACCAAACTTAAGGGTTTAAATTATTGTGTTTATATTATAAAATTATTCTTAGTTTTATTAAATAATGAGAATTATTTAGGTTTCACAAAATATCAAATAAAAAAGTAATATACTTTTTTTATTTTTTTATTTTTTTTATTATAAATTTGATTAAGGCCAAGCGGGCTACCAGAAGCTAAGCATTGCGAAGTGGAGTTGAGTTGACTCCGTTTGAGAAATCGGACCCCATTGTTTTAAATGAAAGAGTGGCCACCAGTTGCGGAGCAGAGTTGAGCTGAGCCTAGTGGCGCATCTCGACTCCGCTTTGTTGGTCAGTTTTGGAAGCTGACTCTGCTTCCCCCTCTACCCTCCACAATAATATTATTGTGAAGGAGGAAAATAAATAAAGTATAAAAAATAGTTATCAGTGCTGGCACATTTAAGAAAGGGTTTTCAGCTGTTACATCCCTCCGATAGTTTGTATGACATCCCTTTATATCATCCCTTACCTTATATGTATAGAAGGTCATTAAACTGAGGACAATTCATATGGAAACAGTCTTTAAACTTTTTTTTGGTTTAGATCATGGAAAAGGGTGTGAATTTTCCCGATATCACCCCTTTTTACTGGTCTTATATTACTTTGCTTTGTAAGTTTCATCGCACACCTATTACCCCTATTTTGAACCACTTCCCGTCATTTAATCTTTTCCCAATTTTGCACATAGAAACAACTAAGGTGAAGAATACAGAAAAAAAAAATTTTTTTGCATAAGACCAGTTTTAAAAAATGGAATTTTTATATTAATTATTCTATATAAGACTTCCCCACTTTGTCCTCCTACAAGCTGGTGAATCGACACAATCAGTTTCAGAATCCTCAGATTCTGAACGTAAACACAAATAGAATAGCTTTCGTTGGTTTTACATTTTGGGTGGTCTAGCCTAGTTCACGCAACCGAAAACAGAGCGGAGTCAGCTAGACTCCGCTAAAGTCAGCTTGACTCCGCTCTGCTTTCGGTTGCCGCACCCCTTGGACACAACTACACTCAACTCCGCTCCACTCCACTTCTGGTGGCCGCTAAAGTCTGACTTTTCGACATGACCCACTCATGAATCTTCACTGATCATTCATTATTATTATTATTATTTTGTTATTGTTATCCAGTGATCATTATCCATTTATTTACAGTGATCATTGAAGCCTGTTTCTTACTTAACAGAATATATTATCCTTATCTGTCCGTCCATGTTTCCGTAGCATAGTGTGACAACATGAGTTAAAATTAACTGATTAAGTTGAAATTTGGTGAATATGTTTGTTTTATCAATGCTTTGGCTAAGATTGGACAAATTTATCTGTCCTAGAGTTGATGAGCAACGCAAAGTGACAAAACTGAGCTTTAAATTTAAAATTAGAATTTAATTACTTTCATTTTTTTGTATTATTATTTTAGATATAATAAAAAGTTAATTATTTTGTTGTTACGTTTAACTACATGATTTTGGTCGCTACTTTGTTACAGTGGTGTTGACACGGGGCCCCTGGTGAGGTCGTGTAGATTTTTCGGTCGTGTGGTGCGAGCGTCCTTACCAATCAGCGCCCTACTTCTTCTAGTACTAGGAGCGACCACTCTAGTGCCCCTAACCCAGGAAGACTATAGCTGTACCCTCGCCAACACTCTCCTCACCTCTTTCACTCCTGTACTTCGTTATCCTTACGGTCGACCACCTGTTTAATTATTTAATTAGCGACCGTAAAGTTTCTTAAAAAGAACTGTCACAGACGTTACCAAGAAAAAATTAAAAAAGAAAAATCTATCCTTTGACTTCCAGGATTTGACTCATCTTCCCGATTGATTTTTTTATTTATTATATTTTAAATTCGCAATCAAAACGTATGTCGTCCAAGATATAATAATGTAAGAATTTAATTATTAATGTAATAATTGAAATTATTTTATAATTTTGTTTTAATATTAAGAAGAAAAAAAATATGAATGTTTCCTTGTGACTATTGTGTTAAAAAACCCCCTGTTTTTTTTCGAAGTTTCACATTTTTTTTTGTCAGCCTGAAAAAAAAGCGAGCGGCTTCGAAAAAAAATTAACACAACGAACGTAAAAATTCTTTCGACTGAACGAAAAAAAAGAAGAAATCCTTGTTTATTTTTTTATAATTAAAAACGTATAAAATATTTATTAAATATATCATACCTATTTAAATTAGATAAAATAAACAAAAAATAGTTATACATTTAAAAAAAAAAAAGACAACATTTTGTTCTTTATAAGGCTCTAGAAATGATTTCTAGTACATTATTATTATAGTTTTAAAAACAATCAGTTTTTAGCTAATTATATATTTTATAATATTTTTTTTGAGGGAATATTTTAATAATTTATTAACTCAACTTAATATATCAATGAATATTGTACTTATACATTTGTTGTTAATGTGATAGAAAAGAAAATCATTAAATGTATTGAAAATGGCATGTTTTTGTTTTTTTCATTTGGACAAAATAAATTTATTTTTCCTTGTTTTTTTTATAAATGCCATTTATTACAAATAAAATAAAAATCCTGCCCTTGGAAAAAAAATGTAAATTATGTTAAAAAGAACTATTTTATTTTATATACATATATACACAATATATCACTGGTACTTAGCCAATAAAACGAATTTATCAAGTTATATATCAGTTAATTTTTCAAGTATTTTTCTCTAGTTAGTTATAAAATCTAATATTTTTTCATATAGTTGTCAAATTGATATTTTAATTCTCTGATTTTTAATGTCGTTACTTTGAAAGGGAATTATCTCACCTTATTGGATTAGAAAATTCGTTCTTTTGGCAAATTACCGACAATACAAATCTCGTCCTCAAAAATTACTTTTAACAAAACATAATATAAACTAAATATTTTTATTAGAGTATAAAGAATTTAAAATAAAATAATAATAGANAATTTTAATGTTTTATAAAAAGGTAAAATTGGAAACAAAAAAAATGTGTATTTTCAATTTTTTAAATTTGTGCCTCAATGTTTTATTTGTAAATTTTCTATTTGTATGTTTTTCTTTCTAAATTTTATTTATTACCAATTATGTCAAATCCATATTTTCTTTTTATTGTCATTTTTTATTTTATTTATTTATATGTATAAATATATTTTATTAATTTATTGTATTATTTTTATTTTTATTTTATAAAGTTTTTGTTGTTGTTGTTGATACTAAGGTGAAACAAGGTGCCTAAATTATTGTAAAACAAGTATAAAGCATATTATTAATACATTTTTATTATATATTGTAAATTTTTTTGGAAAAAAATGGTTATATTTAAATTATTATAAATAAATGTTATTAATTTAATTGGGTTTTTACTTTTTTAATTAGTTTATTAATTGTAATATTCTTCTTTAATTATCAACCCTAGTGGTAAAATATCTTTTTGTAATAGTGGCACTCAGCAGTATAATATTGCTCTCTGATTTTGGTTTCTAGAGATAAAATATCCTTCTCTAATTGCAGCAGATAGCACTAAAATTATTCTTTTTTGATTGCGACGCATTGCAGTAAAGTCTTCCTTCTCTAGTTGTAGCGTCTAGAGGTAAAATATCCTTCTCTAATTGCAGCAGATAGCACTAAAATTATTCTTTTTTGATTGCGACGCATTGCAGTAAAGTCTTCCTTCTCTAGTTGTAGCGTCTAGAGGTAAAATATCCTTCTCTAATTGCAGCAGATAGCACTAAAATTATTCTTTTTTAATTGCGGCGCCTTGCAGCAGGGGTGCCCAAAGGGGGGATTCATGGCGCTCAGAGCGCCATTAAAATAAAAATTGGGGAGGATTTTTTTTTAAATCTACATATAAATACAATTTATTGTATAAAGTTTCAATTTACGTAAGATCATAATGATAAAGTGATATTTATCTATTACTGTATTATAGTTTTTAGTACAGTGAAAATGACTGCCCAAGATAATTTTTTTGTTGAGTATAATTTACTTGGAAGAAGCTTTGTTGTTGTCTTATTAGCCTTTCTTCTCCCGCCGCCTGGCCACGGTATTTGTACCTTTTATACCGCTATATTTATTTTTAACTTATAAAAAAAAAGCATTAAGTGTTTGTAAGCGAAGACAATTTTATTTTAAATTTCAGAGCAATGCACTGAAAATGAAATTAAACTGATGGGTCGGGTTAAGATTGGAAGCAACTTTTGATGACAATCTTACATAATCTCTGATTGGTGAATTGATATAAATGTTATTAATACATGAATGAGAATCAATGCCGTATCCAGGGGGGCAAAGGAGACACAATCCAATTTCATTGAATTGATGAAAAACTACTTCTCAATAGTTCCTTTCCTCGTTATAGAATTGAATAGAATTTTATTTGTTGTAAAACATCAGCTTTGTTCAAATTGAGAGGGTTACATTGAGTAATTAACATAAGTGATAATATCCGTGGTATAACACACTGTAGAAGATTAGATCTTTTAAAGGGCTTATTAAACTACACATTATGTATCTGCTGCCGTTGAGCCACCAGGATGACATGGTAACTAATGAAATCTAGAACTTTATCTTTATAGTTATTTATTTATTTATTTTTTTTTTTAACCCTGTACTTCTAACAATACGTCTCTGAGGCGTACATGCTGATTTTAGTTGATAGCTCTCGATGGGCAAGCGCGCCAGCGATTAGTCCTTCTAGGTATGCTATCTCTGTTTAATTAACCTTCAGATCACGTCAAAGTCGGGTCTTTGCTGTGCTTTTATATATTAGTAATTTACCATTTCTTTTAGTCTACTGTGCCTCAGGGTCCCTATCGAGCCTACCTTATCGTTTTACAGTTAATAGAATCATTCCTTTATAACCTACAGTTCGTCTCTGTGTCTTCTGAAGTAAACTGTCACACAAAAATTCTCTTAAAAAATCATGTTATGTATGTTTATTTAGTCACTATAGTTACCATTAATTTAAGTACTTAAAGGCAGGGTAACTACTACTGGGGCAGTGCCCAGGGGGCCCCCTTTCTACGGCTCTAACCCCTTTCTATTGCTCAATTGNTATATATATATATATATTCCCAGGCAAGAATATAATTATGGACTATTTATTAAACGGTTCTTTTGACTCCAGTGGGCTCCTAGACATTTTCAGTAAAAGATTCAATATTTTCACACCAGGGGCCCCATGACAAGTAGTTCACCTGCAAGTTATATTTTAATATCAACTAGCAACTAATTTCAAAAACAGTTCAGTCGATAATTTCTTAAACGAAAGAAGAGGTCATAGAAACTTATAGATGTACTTATGTAGTAGCCTAACTAAATTAACCAGGAGGCAGTTGAGGATTTAGATAGAGGCTAAATAAAACATTCTCGATTTGATGTCATTTGCAAAATAAAATACTATAGATGTGGGTAAATTTGACCTCAGGAATGCATGATTATTTGGGGGTTATTTTAAACAATTTTTCCCATATCTTCCTTTCCCTGGAGGGTGCCCCCCATGGGTCCCCCAGAATAATCTTACCCCAGCACTCCCACCAAGATAGTAGATACACCCTACTTATAAGTGCATTTATAGCTGTTGAATATTTTTAGGAATACCCCCTTATGATACAGAATACTTTGCACTTCTTTAGATTGTTCCACTCTTTATAAGTGAGTAACAATTTAATGAAAGTGTATGGAATGATCTTCTTTTGACTGTTAAAAAAAATTGGGCATAAAGGTTAGCTCAGAATTGTGTCACTTTTTTTTGAAAATTACCTTATATTGAGACCTACGGTCCAATGTAAAAAAAATTACTTACAAATGGAAGTAATTACAAAATTAAAAGAATTACTTAGTACTTACTCTCTTATGCCAAAGTAATAGAAGAATGCATATAAACAGTGGTAATAGTTGTTCAGTAGAAACCTCTGTTAACCGTCAGCCATGTGACCGGAACATTGACTGTTAAGCAAGAAGGGGGAAAATTATATGGCAGAAAGCATTACGTTATATTTATTTATGACAAGGGCCATAAACAATTTGTTGAACCATGATTTAAGCACTTTGTGAGCGCTGCAATTGACGTGTAGTGCCTTCATGTTCACACTCCGAGGGTAGTAGGGGAGTGTAAAGATTTGAAGGTGGGCTCGGCAGGTGATAAGGATAAGGAGGTATCAAAAATCCAGTCTAACTAATCAAATACTAGCAAATAACCAACATTCATGTATGCAGTTTTGAAAAATTGGTGCAGTTCTTCAGTCCCATATAGGAATGAGAGAGGCTACTGGGTTCTCTGTCCTCACGAGAAAAAAATTAAATAATAACACGAAAAAACCTGATTACAACAGAAACCTGTCTTGGAAAAAATATAGACAGAGGAAAATTGTTCTTCGGTATAGCTTAGTTGGTCAGAGCACTGTAACGGAAATATAGAGGCCCGTGGTTCGAGTCCCGGTGCTGGAGTCTATTTTTCTCTGTCTATTTCCCATTGTTAATAATAATTATAATTTGATTTAATTTAAAATTTAAACTTTCCGTTGTATGAATACTACCAAAAACTTAAAAATGAATTTCTAATTGATTGTACAAGGCACAGGTATTAATCGAGTACTTTATTAAGAGTTTATTCTAGGTCTAGTTCTATTGTCGTAAATTTCGACTTCTATGTTTGTAGAAAGCTTAATTCGGGACTAGATATCGTTATAGACAGAGGAAAATTGTACTCCAGTATAGCTTAGTTGGTCAGAGCACTGTAACGGAAATATAGTGGCCCATGGTACGATTCCCGGTGCTGGAGTCTATTTTTCTCTGTCTATTCCCCATTGTTAATTATAATTTAATTTAAGGAAAACATACGGGTTGTGTAGGTTTTCTTGTGCAAACCAGAAAGCTGTGTAACACGGAAACGGAAAGAAATTCTAGGAAGGAATACTGGTATGAACTGTTTAAGACTGAACCAAAAAATCATTTTGTTGTATTCGAGTTTGAAATAAAACAAATTAAAAGAAAGAACGAAAGAAAAAGAAGAAGAAAAAAAAAAAAAAAATCAGAGGAGAGTGTAGTAAGGGAGATAAGGTATGAAAAGGCACATCTAGAAATGAGTGAGATAGAAGTTAAGAAATAAGTAAGAAGGAAAAGACTACAGTAGGACTTCTACAAGGTAGAAAGAAAGTGATAACACCATGTCTAACGGACTGTATGAACCAAGGATCTTATATAAACCGGATAGAGGGTTGCGGCAAAAAAGTGACCCCATGGAGGTACGTAAAATATGAGCTCCAATGGGACAAATTACCTTCCGCTTGGTTATAAGTTACCAAGAAACGTGTGGCAGGTTATCAACAATCAATGTTGCATGTTATAACCTGATTCAAAATTAACCAGAAGTAAACCTTAAAATTATCAAAGAAGGTAATTTGTCCCAGTCAAAAAATCGTGGAGCATGCGCAATATGATTTTTTTCTCCAATTTCTCTTACCTCCATGGGGTCACTTTTTTGCCTCAAACTCCTTCTTTACATTCCATCTCCTTTATATAAGACCTTTGGTATGAACACCTGGCTTTCTTATCTGATTTAGATATTCATCTGGCCAAATAAGATTAAATCAAAGCCTTTTAACATATTTTTAATTTTGTTCAGTTTTAACTAGCCCTCTCGCTCGTTAAAATCTAAATTGTCATACACATTTCAATTTTTTTTCCATGTTATAAAGAAAGTGAGATTGTTTGTTCATTTCAAAACTAGCCCTTCCACTCATTTAACATTGTAGGTAATTCCCTTTTTCGTCGTGTACATAATTATATTTTGTTAACTGTTGTACTCGTACTTATTTCGACAGTCAGAATAATGCCCAGACAAGCCGGTAGAAATAAAACTAACTAGCGAATATAACTTTATCTGCCTTTCAGAGAAAGTAAATCTCAAATAAGAATATGTAAAAGGAAAGATTCTAATTTAAGTATATTATACATAATACATACCTACATATTAAATTAAAACTAACGTTTTAATTTGCACAGCTTAATTAATTACCTCGCTCCTGACTTAATTCAAGTTAAAGCGCCTTATTTGGTAATCACAATTAGTCACCTGACAATTAGTGCATCATCATGATGTAACCTTCTACTTTCATATCTTCAACACTGTTACAAATATATTTCTAAATAAAGATTTACCAATCTCAACCCTTTATTTAAGTTAAGGGCCACGGCTAAACGCCGATTTGCAAATATTAATATAATTAAATGTATAATAATGTAATATGTTACTGAAATTGTTCTTTTAGTCCAGTCAATGAATGCTCAAAAAGGGGTGTAGAGGGAAATGGAAGGAACACAATTTTTGACTTTGGGACTTTGTTTGTACTAGTTAGGAGGTAAACATACTAAAAGTCCCCACTCCTAGGAGGTGAGCGGGGGGAGGGGGGGCACGTAAAAGGTCCCTAATTTCGGTTTTTCACTTATATCTCGGGAACTATGCGACCTAGCGATAAGACTATTCTATATAAAATTAAAGCTGACAAAATTTGCCACAAGATTGATTATATTAATTTTTTCGCTATCTCACATAGTTTTTGAGATATCCTAGCTCAAATGTCGCCAATTTTTAAAAAAATCATTTTTGCCTCAGGTTTGTTTCCTTATTTGACTAGCTAACTCTACGGCCCTTCATCCTACAAAATATTTATGAGGAAAAAAGTTATAAAGCATTAAATTTCCTTCAAGAATATGTATAATTTTACTATTTTATCTCTATCCGTTCAAAAGTTAAAGCAATTTTAACTTTATGATTAATTTAGAGATTTTGCAGAAAAACTTAACTTTCGTATTTTTAGCTATACCACATAGTCCAGTCAATATAGGTTTTTTCTTCGGAATAATATTAAGCCACGATTTTTTTTCACAGAGAGCTTTGTTATGTCATTGCAAATAATACCTGAAAAGTCCCCAACTTTTTTATGTACACTTCCCTCTTTTTTTGGGGGGAGGAGGGGGGTAAAATTTGAAGGACTTAAAATCAGCTACCTATGCAAGTGGGGTATCATTTTGTATGCATTTTTTAACGCTGAATCGATTAAAACAAGAATCAAGTCGATACGACCTTTAGTTTGGAAGATATAAGGGGTTTTATGAATAAAAAACTCAAATATTTTAATGTACACCTCCTAAAGTTATCACAAGATATTAATTTTCGATTTTTTCCCCCAGGGGCCTTCCTAAAAGTTGCCAATTGGCTAAAAAATAGTATTGATAAAGTTTTATCTCAAACTGATAACGTTAACTGTGCCTAATGTAGGTTGAAATTTAGCAAAAAAAATGAAAAATGGTAAATACCACTAAATTATAGTAAATCTATAAGTTTTGGCAAAAAAGTGGTGAGAATAAAACTTGAAGGCAACAAAATTTTCTATAAAATAAGACAAGAATCAGGTTTCTAGGATGAATAGGTTTCATTTAATGAAGAAAAAACGGTGATTTTTCCCTAAAAATCGCAGGTTTTTGCTAAATTTCAACCTACATTAGGCACAGTTAACGTTATCAGTTTGAGATAAAACTTTATCAATACTATTTTTTAGCCAATTGGCAACTTTTAGGAAGGCCCCTGGGGGAAAAAATCGAAAATTAATATCTTGTGATAACTTTAGGAGGTGTACATTAAAATATTTGAGTTTTTTATTCATAAAACCCCTTATATCTTCCAAACTAAAGGTCGTATCGACTTGATTCTTGTTTTAATCGATTCAGCGTTAAAAAATGCATACAAAATGATACCCCACTTGCATAGGTAGCTGATTTTAAGTCCTTCAAATTTTACCCCCCTCCTCCCCCCAAAAAAAGAGGGGAGTGTACATAAAAAAGTTGGGGACTTTTCAGGTATTATTTGCAATGACATAACAAAGCTCTCTGTGAAAAAAAATCGTGGCTTAATATTATTCCGAAGAAAAACCCTATATTGACTGGACTATGTGGTATAGCTAAAAATACGAAAGTTAAGTTTTTCTGCAAAATCTCTAAATTAATCATAAAGTTAAAATTGCTTTAACTTTTGAACGGATAGAGATAAAATAGTAAAATTATACATATTCTTGAAGGAAATTTAATGCTTTATAACTTTTTTCCTCATAAATATTTTGTAGGATGAAGGGCCGTAGAGTTAGCTAGTCAAATAAGGAAACAAACCTGAGGCAAAAATGATTTTTTTAAAAATTGGCGACATTTGAGCTAGGATATCTCAAAAACTATGTGAGATAGCGAAAAAATTAATATAATCAATCTTGTGGCAAATTTTGTCAGCTTTAATTTTATATAGAATAGTCTTATCGCTAGGTCGCATAGTTCCCGAGATATAAGTGAAAAACCGAAATTAGGGACCTTCTACGTGCCCCCCCTCCCCCCGCTCACCTCCTAGGAGTGGGGACTTTTAGTATGTTTACCTCCTAACTAGTACAAACAAAGTCCCAAAGTCAAAAATTGTGTTCCTTCCATTTCCCTCTACAACTATTTATTGACTGGACTATTTTGCAATAAATGGTTTATTATTATTATTATAAGATTTACCAACCAAACTAAAATACATATCAACATGGTGAAGTTCTTCTTTTAAACAAATAACTTATCTACTTTATTTCATCATTTAAAAGTAAAAACTGGCTTCTCTATACTCAATTTCCCTTTTTAACTTCTCATGTACATTATACATAGCATGTATAGTAAGAGAGTCTTGTAATATGGCGCAAAAATTCAATTTTTATGATTTACACGTTTTGAGGTCCCTTTACTAAAAACAAAGAAAAATGTACGTGTATGTATGTGAATATAGGCTGCCTGACGAGTGCGGATACTCCACTGCTGAACCAATTTTGATGAAATTTCGCATCCATGTTCTGAAAAATCGACACACTAAAGGGGCCCACACACTTACAGTTTAACTGCAGGCCGTTATCTTATACGACTATCTTAAGGCCAAAATCTCAGACCACACACATTAACAGTCCACCGCCTGCAGGCAATCGTAAAGAACTACAGATCTGTGTCTGTATGCGCCACACACTGTGCGATGAGCGCCTGCAGGCCGAGATCTGACGATTTTTAACTGCAGTACGACGGAGGGAAATAAACAAAATAAAGACGATTTTGTTTTGACAGTCCGTGGCCTGACAGTCCACGGACTGTCGTCTCTCGTTCCATCCGATCCTCGCCTCAACCCTCCACACACCTACAGTTCACCTCCGATTGCAGTCCGTCATCTTAAGGTAAACTGACAAGTGTGTGGCCAAGCTCCGTGTACTGTCAGATCATTATCTTTAGTTAAACTGTAAGTGTGTGGGCCCCTTTACTCTCCGAAGCGAAATTTTAGAAATCAATTGGGGGTGCTACCCCAAAATTCTGAACAAACGACGATTTCTATTGCAAATAGTAGGTATAACAGGTATGTATTTAACAGGTGTAAGTAAAAGTAGATATTATGAGATTTAGTCCCACTCCATTATATTAGAAAGTTTTGTTCAAGTTTTTTTTTTTTTTTAGAGAAGAATATTTATTATCTATCTATATTATTGAAAAAGTTTTGTAAACAAATGAGTTCAGTGAGAAGAGATATAAACTTAACTGTGTGTGTGAGAGTTAGAAGATACCTAGGGGTTGTCAGGGGGGAAAAGGGGGAGCTTGAGAGTGATATACTAAACTGTGTGTAGACAGAGTGAGGGAGAAATATTCGTCCGAGAAGAGGGGTTAGGGGGGTAAGGGGGAGCTTTAGATTGGTATATTAGAATGTCAGCGAGAAAAGGAAAGTAGATAGTAGTGCGCATACCCCCACTACCTCAGCCGCTATCCTACTTCCCTTCTTATTCCATATCTACGCACACATCTTACAAAAAAGATCGCTAAATCAGTCCTTCTCATCTCAGGACTTTCTGAACAGTCCTTTTCAGGACTTTCTATAGCTAATACGTGATATTTTACAGCATCTGTGTTCTGTTTTTGTCATCATTGAAAATTAACATGAAATCAATTTTAATGCTTCACTCTTAGAGTGCTTCGACGTAGCAGTTGGCCGCTTTTCTGGGGTTAACGAGCGAAGTGAGCAAGGGGCAGAGCCCCCTAGTTCATATTGAAATACTTATTATTGATGTAGAAAATAGTTATGTTATAACAAAAAGTACCTACCAGTCTTCCAGTAAGTGATCGTCGGGCATCGGATTATCACCCCACAAAGAGACAGAGGCAGACGTACCAAAGTGCATATTCAAAATCCAATGAAATTTTAAAATGTCAATAATATCATAAGAAAGGATGAGTTTGTTGGCCAGAACTTTTGGAGTCCATCAAGGAGCCAAATTTTGACAATTTAGTGTCAAAAATAACAAAAACGTGTTTTTCCATTTTACCCCCCTCTTATATGAAAAATGACAAACGTGTGTTCATGGGGTTCATATGGGACAAAATTCATATGGGTGCCCATATGAATTTTTCCAGGGGAATGCCACCGGGGAGGGGGTGGGGGTAGGTTCCTTGAAAGCAAAACACCTCGGAAGTATATATTTTACCTCTTTTCATGAGACCTAGGGGGGGGGCCAAGGCCCCCCCCCCCCTGCCTATAGGTATGGGCGCCCATGACGTAACAACAAGTACTGTACTCTTAAAAAGCTTTCCAACGACATGCATCTTGAAGGGAAGGGTGTATACTAATTTGACTTTTGTACCCCGTACCCATGTGTACTTTTTTTTACCCACCCAAATTCTAAATAAAATTTTCCCATATTATATTTTTGATATCCTTCTGATGCTCCCACAATTTTAAGACTGACTATCACCGTAATAAACAGCTTGGTTTTCCGGTGGAATCCGCGTCAAAATGTGGATGAGGTCCGACGTTTCGTTTCTACTACTGGAAGCATCTTCAGGAGTGTGGTGAATCATGATGTTGTCTTGAAGCAACAACAAGACATACTGGGACTGTTGTTGCTTTAAGTCAATATCACGATGCACCACACCCCTGAAGATGCTTCCAGTAGTGGAAGCGAAACGTCGGACTTCATCCCCTTCGTGACGCGGATTTCACCGGAAAACTCAGCTGTTTATTGAGAGTCTACCCGCGGAAGCCTACGCACCAAGTTTATCACAGTGTTCACTTGTCATACTTAGCATATCCTATCGTCGTATTACACCTGATCATCCCAACCATTGCAGCTTAGCCAAGGACGAGAACCCTCATCAATCTCCGTTTTAGAATATAATTTAGTTTAAGGAAGGAAACAGGAGGTTTAAGTTAAATGAAGAGCTTCCATTTTTAAGTATTTGGTAGTCTTCATACTACGGAACGTTTAAATATAAATTTAAATCAAATTATAATCATTAGTAATAATGGGGAGACAGACAGAGAAAAATAGACTCCAGCGCGGGGACTCGAACCCGGGCCTTCCGCATTTCCGGTGCAGATGCTCTTTATCGAACTAAGCTACGCGGGAGAATAGTTCTTCTCTGCCGTAACTGATAGCTATTCCCCAAATCCAAGCTTTAATAATTTGATTTAAATTGATGTTTAAACTTTCCGTAGTATGAAGTGAAGACTACCAAATACTTAAAAATTGAACAGTTACTAATTGAGTACTTTATAATCATAAGCATTAATTCTCGATTTAGTTTATAAATTTGGGGAATAGCTATCAGTTACGGCAGAGAAAAATCATTCTCCCGCATAGCTTAGTTGGATAAAGAGCATCTGCACCGGAAATGCGGAAGGCCCGGGTTCGAGTCCCCGCGCTGGAGTCTATTTTTCTCTATCTGTCTCCCCATTATTACTAATGATTATAATGTGGTCCAAAAGATTAGAAGAGGAAAGGTCCTTAAGTGATGCAATGCACCATGTCCTCAGGCCAACATCACGGATTATTAATGTTATTAGCTCCTTGCATTACCTATTTATGTCCTTTCTTATATTTAGATCCGGAATCAGAAGTTCTCAATAGTGCTGTAGATGTAAAAACTACACTAAAATTATAAAAAAAATAAAAATGATAAGAAACAACCATGATTAAGTAAGGTAATCATTAATTATTGAGAATTCGTAAGGAACTTTAGAAGCTCTTCTGTAGACCATGTTAGTCTGTGCGTCAAAAAACAACATTAGGTCCATCCAGTCTTCCCGACGTAGTTGCAGAATCTCACAGGTAGACCGAGCCTTGTACGTGTGAGGATGGGGTCTGCACTCGTACAGACCCTGACCTAAACCGAAGAACTGCTCTACGGTCAGTGTACCCACTAGTTCCTCTTCGTCGTGTCCTGGCAACAGAGTAAAATTTTGCTATATTCATAAAAATACCGTGTAGTAAGGGAAAATAGATTACTTATTATTTGATTAATTTATAAATTACCGACGGAAGCCGTGATTTCATAGTTTAATTAATCCCCTCTAGATCGATTTGTTAACAAGTTATTAAATCAAAGGTTAAGATATCTTTGTTTTCTACGAGTTAAATAAGTTTACCGTCACATAAATATGACATTTTAAAACATTTTTAAGCTCACTTATTATTTTTAGGACGTCTACTTCGCCGGAGTGAATAAAGTACATAGTGCCGTCCACATCTCCCTCCATGACGATAGTCTCGCCTGGGAAGAACACCCCCATACCGAGCCTGGCGCACACGTTTTTAATGAACTCGATGTGTGTGTGCTTGAAAAGGTAGCTGTTTTCCAGGTGCCTGCCGAACAGTCCGTACATAATCTTCTTCTTTAACGGGTAGGGTAATTCGTCCAGTGCCGAGGGCAAGTACTGGCCGTGACTGTGGTCCCAGAGTTGTTCCCCGTGCTGCCAGACGTTCTCCAGAATGCACTGTGAGAGGTCTCGCAACTTAAGATACTCCCGTCGTCTCTGCATTTTGTTTTCGTACTGCCTTTTCGTCCAAGTGATTTTATCGACCTGGTGACTGAGCCTGCCGTGGAAAAGGCCCATTATTACGAACGAAAAAAGTGAAACTAATGAGCCTAAAATTATTTCTTTTTTCTTGGTAGGAAACTTAATGTTGTGTATGAGACCGGTCTGTGTCAACAAAGAAGACGTCACCAATAAACTGTTGACAAATTTTTCTCGGGACGACGAGGGGGCTATAGCCACTACAGTATCGTTAACGTATTGTTGGAGTTGCATCGAATCTCCGAGAAAGAAGTCCCACAATACACCCAAAGAAAACACGATGAGAAGAAACGACATAACAGCGTGCACCCACACTTCCCAGTTTTTCGAATGCAAACTAGCACTTCGCTCGCGAATTCTTATAACCGCCTCGATAACTCTTAAAAGTTTTACTATCAGCAGCTCCGCGATTCCGATATACGGAACAAACGTTATTACGTCGATATAGAAGTCTAATGTTTTAATGTACCTCTTCCGAATAAGTTTCCTATTAGTGACAGTAAACCCTGTGGTCGGGTCGACGTAAGGCAAATACAATTGTGTAAATATTTTCCAAAGCGTGATCAAGTCTACTATTAGGAGAGAGTAGATAATAATGTAGGATTTATCGAAGATGACGAATAAGTAGAGAAGTATAACAGTGAGGTAGGCTACTGTGTACGTCACTATTAGATACGCGAGTTGGTATTTAATCGAGGACGTAGTTAAGAGGTCGGAAACGGTTACGTCAGTCAGGTCTATAAATGATACTTCCACAGGGATCTCCTCTCCTGTAACAATATATTCTCTAGAGGGGAGGCACAGCCTGATAAACGTGTCATACATCTTTTCATCTTCCCTTAGAATCGAATAGAACTTGGAGGAATCTATTTGTAAAATAGCCGCGTTTTTAACAACTTCGAAAGAAAAAACGTGCCTAGTGTACCCCGTGTGGTTTAAACACCCGAATACGCAACCCCTTCCTAGCACCGCCGGACTTATCTTACCCACTGTAACGGCGACTTCTCCCTGCCAAATCAAATAAACAGACTTCGTCAGCTCGAATTCTTCTATGACGGTCTGTCCCTTAGTCACATACACTTCTTTGATTTCCTGTGCCAGCGCCCTTAAGAGATAATCTTGCGCCTCCGCTAAAAAACTGACCAGCCTCAACTTATCGAAATATAGGTGATGGAGAACTTTGCTTCTGAGCGCCGGATGGACTTTAGAAAACATGTCGGATATTTCATCCGGAATTCGGTTATCCCAATAGTACTCGACGTGATTTTGAATCGTTCTTCGAATTTTGACGTCGGTAAAGTTTTTTTTAATGTAAACAAGCAAAATAAAGACATCTTGTTTAAAATGAGTAAATTCTCTGAGGCCGGAGACGGCCCAACGACAGCATTTCATAACGAAGAAGATCTGCAGAAGATTCATTAATAGCCCGTAACCCATGTAAATGTACATCTCGAATGTATTGAAAGCCTGTTCTATTTCACTTCTCATTTTCAATAAACTGCCTGCCACTGATCCAAATGCTAATATCAACACGTCTTCTACATTTCTATAGTCAAAAGCTTTCGTATGGTATAATATTTGTTGCTTACAATAAATTTTAACGTAAGTGTTATCCATGTATTCGAGGAAGCACATATAAATTAGAGTGTTACATGCCACTAAGTTAATAAACGTAAAAAATATCACCACAAAGGTATACACATTGGCCATATATTTTAAAGAACCTCTTTTCGCTAAAATCATGGTAAACCTGATTACTCGGTAAAGTGGTAGTAGTTTGAAAATGGAGAGTATCAGCCAAGGTAAATCGACTACTTTCTTGACATTAAAAATTATCTGCCAAGGAAACGCGCCGACAAAGTCTACTGCGAAGGAAGTGACTAAATAGTGATAAACTACTAAACAGGTGTCGCTCATGAAAACCCCGTACTCATTGTAATAACCCGTATTCAATCGAAAAACTACGTCAATCAAAGATAAAGTGTCGAAACACAAAGAAACTACCACACTAGTTGAAGGGTACAGCGCATAGAAAATTACGTAGTAAAGTATAAAGAAATTTACGGAAAAGGGTATCAGAAAAAATCTACTTAATTCCCAGTAGAAAAGGAATGATCCGGTAGGAGAGAAGCAGTAATTAGGAAAGCAAATATGTAAAATAACCCTGAAAAAATTCTGTTTGTCACAAAAAAAAATGTTTCGTCGAAAAAAAGATGTTCCTCGTTCATCAAGAATTTGGGGACTGAATTGAGGCTCGAATTCGTCACTAAGTTTCTTTATGATCATTCTGGCTTGAGGTGAATTAAGAACTAGTTTGGATCGAACATTTTCTCTGGCTTCCCACGCCCGGACGAACTCCGGCTCGTCGATCACTATACATTCGCAGTTAGTCACGGTGTAGGCAGTTAAATACGACTCTGTTTTAGACACTATTTCTATTAAAGGAAACAGGGCTCCTGCTCCCACTAGTTTGCCGTCGGGAAAATTGGCAACATCTGCTTTTAGATGAGAAATCAAACGGCAGTAGCCTTTCCTAATAATCGTCAAGCAGGACGCTCTACGATTTGGATAGCAAATGGCGAAGTTTTTGGGAAGCATCACGATCCGAGCTTTCTCGGCTAAAGTGTCAATCATGTATTTCGTATCTTCGGAACTTCCTTGGAAAATTTTATAGCTTTTTAGAACTTTTTTTAAGTAATTCGACAACTCTGCGTTTAACTTTTCTGGAGCATCATGAAACAATTTCTTTTCAAGTAAATATTCGTGTGCTCTGTCATGACTCCACTGCAGATTAAGATATTCGCACAAATCCTGTGTTAGATGTTTGGGAATACCACGTCGATTCATAAAATTTTTCGTATTTTTTATCAACGATGAAAAAGAGATTTGCAATAAATCTGACAACTGATCGACCGCGATCACATGGGAGGTGAAGTACAGTATGTACGTCTGAATAACAGCGGTAAGCAAACAAATTATAGTCTCCTCTAACAAGGATTCGGTGCGGATGTTAGAGGAGTTCATTTGGTGTGTTGCAGTCATCACGTAATACAAAGAAATAACCAAGTCTGATTGAAAACATCTGTTATCTTGTCCGTAGCCACGCTTTGCTAGAATTTTCTGTCCCATAGCATACCAACCATTTTCACGGCAAGAACCTGGATTTGGGCAAGAAATTACGAACAAGATAATGCTACTCCAGTAAATGAGAATAACGTACACTATTGTGTGTCTCAGCCAAGGCATACTAGCTGGAATTTTTATATTGGATTCCATACCTACTAAGATCTTCAATGCACGCCAAGTCTTAAACAATCTCAACAGGTCCCAAAAAATTGCCCCTCTTTTTTCTGTAATAAATCTGGCAACCATTCCGATAGGAAGAGCACTAAATAAATCCACAGCGAAACTGATTCTCTTGGTTCTGTATGACAAAATCGCTTTAGCAGTTAAAATTACATTGTCCTTTTCCTTTATCGCTGTTGTCAAATGAAAGTACGTGTCAAGCATAAACATAAGTTGTGTAAACACACTCATGTGTTCCATAAAATAAGGTATGTCGGTCGAATGACTCGCGTAATAAGGAAGAATTAAACAGTCCACACAGACAAGAACTATTACGAAACTGTTCCAGTACTTCAAAAAGTCGCATTCTGGTTCAATAACGAACGGCCACATCGCTTCTAAACAAAAGCGATTTTTCTTCAGCTCCAAATCTTCATCTTCGCTAATTACGTATAAATCCAAATACCTGGAAGTGAATTGTTCAAATACAGAAATATCTTTGACTATTTCTTTGGCTTCTTCGGTGGTAGCTACATCCAACGAATTTATAAGTTGCCACCTTCTTTTCATCCAAGTGATACATTTAATGTCCGGTTCGACGAATATTTCGCCGTACATTTTCTTCCTAGCTTGAAAAATTCTGTCAATTTTAAGCATGGTGTAGGCGTCTTGAAGTCTGTCGAAAGTTTGAAGGTGCATGTAACGGAGTTCCCACGGATACAACAAGGCCACGTCGAATAGCTCTGAAGCCGCTAGTACGTGCATTTCACTGTAAGAAGAACTGCGGACTGCAAGATTACTGACATATGACAAGATAACCGCTCCTCCTCCTAAAATGGTTCCCTTGGAGAATGATAAAAGAGGACACGTACTATCATGTGCCGACATAACCTGTAACGTCCCTGATGCCAAGTACTGCATGGTGCTTTTTATATCGTCGTAATCGAAAACGTAGTCATTTGGACGATACATGACAGATTTTATAGACAATGCAACGTCTCTTTTAAAGTTGATTCCTTGAAAACGCAAGGTGTGAGAGTGTTGTATAGCGTCCCAACTTATATCCACGTACGTTTCCTTCCTCATACTCAATGGTAATTGGTCCAAGGAGTCTTCCCACGTGATGCCCCACCAAAGATCCCACAGAGTGTCGTAGAAATTTGAAAAATCTTCTCGCACTTTTTTCTTCAAACCGATATTCCTGAGATGGATTTCGGCTACTTCGAGGGTCGAACGATAGTTAAATTGATGATTCAGTTTTTTTAAAAAATCCACCAACAATACGATTACATAGACGCGGTTAAGAAAGTACCAAATCACAGTCGGAAAAATAAGGAGCAATACGTCCATTTCAGTGCCTGGAACAAAATCGTTTATGGCTGCTCCAAAAAGAAGGTGGAATTGAAACAAGTGGGAATATAGGTAAGGATAAGTTTTATAACGCGAGATGAGTGTTGTTCGGCAGCTATACTGATCTACGATTACCCATGAAACTGTAAGGACATCGGTTAATATCAATATGAAGATGTTGTAGAATATAATGTTGACGAGGACCTGATTGAACCCGATTATCGCTTTGACGTTTGCATACAGCACGAACACACGATAGAGTCGAATAAAATCTAATGTGATCACGAACCATTTCCAAAACTCGGGCAGGGTATTGACTTTAAAATAAAAAAAGTATATGAGGAGGATAGGGTGAGCGCATATCGTATCTATCAATATCACGAACCAGGGTTTCGGTACGAACCTACGAGACCTTTGGACCCGTTCCCAAAGGCAGTGGATTATAGAAAGAACAACGTCGAAAATATAAATCATCCACACCACAAGGATTCCCATTTTATAAATTTGTCTCTCCGGTTCGTTGAAGACAAGATGCCGTGAGTCCATGATCTGCTGAAAAATAGTGGCAATTGTCACCACTACAAGCCAGTAGGTGTTGAAAGGGACGAAGGCCAAGTTCCTCCAACCCAGCTCTGTTACCCTGTACGTCTCGCCCCTCACCATCAGCAGCTGTCTTCCTACATCCTCCTCTTCAATGCCTCCTGCAAACGAGAACAATACGTCAGTCATTACAAAGCTTTCTATGTAATAATAATTAAATTGCAGCGTTATATTAATATTAAGTTATAAATACGGACAGAGACTAAATTAAGGTATTTAAGGTAATAGTAAGTGATAAAATTTATTTTATTCATCATACGTCTCGACAGTCTAAGTTAAAATTGGCCATGCGAAAAATGTGGACGAAATTCTTGGCTCTCACATATTTAAGAGCTTGGCATTTATTGAAGTGCGTTTTTCGTTGCCATAGTGTGTAATGACTATTTTTTCCTACTCAACACCAATCTTCAAGCAACTTATCCATACTATTTATGGTAGTTTCATAATTAGAATTGATTTGGAAAGTTAAGGAACATTGAAATAAAGTTGGATTAGAGATAAAATAAAAATTGAGTAGGGATCCAATGAGTGGTCGAGATTGTGTCATCTGACCTTCTAGAAGTCAAAATCTCGAGTTCTCATTGGCTCTATTTTCAGTTTTCCTGTTCTGTCAAAATCAATTCTAATCGTAAGACTAGTATAAAAATAAAATGATTTAATTTGACCAACCTTGGCGCTTTGGTGTTTCAACAAAAACTAACAAACGCTTTAGACTTTAGGTGGCTTTCACACTGCGCGCGAGACCGAGCCGACCCGGGCGTTTTGTTTTGAGCGTTTTTGTTAGCTAAGCGTTTTCAGCCGCCGAAAACGCACTGTAAGCAGCTGTACTCAGACTGATAGATAATAGGCCGATTGGCGTCGGTCTCGCGCGCAGTGTGAATAGGAAAACGCTCGGCTCGACCTCTCTCGGTCTCGCGCGCATTATGACAGCCGCCCTTAATAGACGCGTTCGCTTTAACTTTATGTCTTCTCTTAGCTAAGCATCAATGAATTCGCAGAGCAGCCTTGTCTAGGTTTGCCAAGAGAAAAACTTTTTTATGTGTCTACATATATTCTAGGCATCGTGTGGCTCTATCCTAGAAGAGAGCTTACAGTAATAAATATGTATGGAATAATCATTATTAGTTGATAGTTGATTGAGATTGTAGAAGTTTAGTAGTAAGGGAGCCACCCTTGCATTCTTACTATTCCACAAACCACACTATCTCCTTTTTAGATATTATAAAAAATATATCACTTCACTACAGAAAAATGTTTGCTCGTATAACTTTGAAATTTAACACGACTTTTTCCATTCTACTTTAGGCTAGTGACACACTTCGCCACCCAGGTAGCGCCACCTGGTTGACGCCACGTGGTCGTCAATGAGAATAGAATGGAACCTGCCACAAGAGGCACCGCCACTCGTCGGATGGCACTACCCGGTCGACCGTCCCACGGTCTAGCTGCCACCTACAGGTGGCAGGGCCGCTTCTAGGATCTGAGGGCCCATAGGCTGGACTTGTGGTGCGGGCCCCCTACATAGTTTCGACTTATCTTCCTACCCCCCCCCCCCCCCCCCCCC
>KZ651166.1:368936-382243 GCA_001010745.2 Gerris buenoi | reverse complement strand
CTACGAGATGAGATCACGACGTTTTGAACCACTCATTCTTTGTTTAACACTTTTTATAACAAAACTAATCGACTTCGAACTTGTATAAATGTAATGTTAATTTGACTAAAGAGTTCTCAGAAACCATTGAAAGACAAAAACAACTGATCTCTGTCTCGTAAGTAAAATGTCGTTCAGATGTGAGATAGTGATTTTTGTGTCTATGTAGTAATATAGAGGAAGGGAAAGGTGGCGTGAGGTATACTTTCTGAGAATCCTGGGTGTTTAGACAAAACGCTTCTCGGTTTGCCGCAGCTGTAGCCATTTCCCCGAAAATTATATAAAAAAAATCGATTTTGATTTGACTTTGATCACAATAAACAAAATACTGATAACAATAAACGGATATTTTCTAATGTATTGGTATTGGGTGGGCCCGTTCCAAGCCATTTTGATCACACTAAGCGGTTGATAACATTAACCGTGATCACATTAAGCGGTGACTACTGTATTTGTAATTTACTCTTCAGTAGCTTTCATTTGATACCCATCTCAAATATTAAAAAAAAATATATATATATATATATTTGGTTTGCACATTTATGCGTTCTGCGCATGCGCATATTAATGGTAAACCATTTCTATATTTTTCCTATGTCTGGGTCAAAAAGTTTCGCCAGCATTTTAAATTTAAAATCTCTATCGTGAACGGTTGAGGCCCTATGAACTAAAGAGTGACGGACGGACGGACCCATCACCCTCGGCATAAGGGTTTTGAGTAGTATGTACAGTACAAAACCCTAATAATAGTACATTACGCGTCCAGTGTGGAAAGTAGCATTTTGCATGCGAGTGTGGAGTTTGCACCCGAGCGATAGCGAGGGTAGTTAAAACGACAAGAGCTATGCAAAATGCCATTTTCGCACGAGTTGCGTACCGTACTTTATCTACGATTGTTAGATTTTAATAATAAATACAGAAAAAAATAAACTTTCTGTATGTAAGCTCGTATTTTTCTTTTGATAAAGATGACATCAATTCATTAGTTGTATTTTGTGCCGAATTAATTATTTTGGAAGGCGTATTCTCCTCGTATTCGTCATAATCACTTAAATCACTCATTGATTTTCACAAAAAACTCGATCCAAACAGTTACTTTTATTAAATAAACATCAAATTAGTTATATTAAATGTAAACAAACTCGTTAATCGTGCGTAAAGTTGAAGAATTCTTCTTCTTTGCCGTGCGGAAGGAAAGTTCTATTACACATAAAATGTGTTATTGAATCATTATAAACAAAGTTTTAGGGGAGTAACAATCTGGGTACTTTTTTACTTTAGCACCTCCCCATATTCCTTTGTGTTAATATAGTTATTCTATTCAGACAATGGAAATTATACCCCTTATAAAAACAGAAGTCTGTATTAGGGTTTTTAATATTAACCCTGCTCAGTTGGTCGCTAGGGGTGATAAATAGATTAAAGGCAAGGGGTCCTACTTAAGAACGAAATAAAACATTGAAACTTAAATTAAAATTAAATATATTTTCAGGAAAATCATTCGTATAGGGTAATAATAAATGTAGCATTAATTGGAATATAATATTGTAATGCTACAAATTCAGGTTAAACTAATAGGGATTAAGGTTAGCGGGTTGGGGTTATATAAAACTCACCGGAGATTGTTATGGGGTTAGTAGGAATTGAACAGGTAAATAAATAAACAAATAAATAAATTAGGAAAGGGCTATTGGGCATGGGATATATGTATAAAAACATTATCTTATAAACTAAAAACTAACATGAATTAATGTGCCCTAAGACGAGGATCCCATATAATAGTAGTTGTCCTGAACTAAAATCCTGGAGTTAACTGCGGAGATTGCTGAGGTCCAGGTGGACGAGCGATGTCCAGTGTGGTGTGTATTGGGCCGTGCGGCGGGGTCTTGCCTCTGTGGGTCCTTCACAACCCTGCTCCCGTACAAAAACAAAATATAAATTGATCTTAGTTACAGCAAAGTTAAATATTACGACCATTATTTAGTTTAATTTTTGTGGTTAAAGGAGGCGATGAAGAGGGTGAGGATGAAGTAGGAAGACATCTGCTGCAGGTGCGGGGCGAGACGTACAGGAAGACGGAGCTGGGTTGGAGGAACTTGGTGTTCGTCCCATTCAACACCTACTGGCTCGTAGTCGTGACAGGAGCCACTATTTTCCAGCAGTTCATGGACTCGCGACATCTTGTTTTTAAAGAACCGAGAAGCGAAGAATACTTAATAGGCACGATTATCGTTTGGATAATATTCGCAGTAGACCCTGTCCTTTCTATAATCCATAGACTTTGGGAACGCGTCAACAGGTCTCGTAGTACTGCACCGAAATCTTGGTTCGTGATATTGATAGATCTGATAAGCGCTCACCCTATGCTTCTCATATATTTTTTTTTATTTAGAGTGAAAACTCTATCCGACTTCGTGAAATGGTTCGTGGTTTTGGTAGATTTGATTAGGCTCTATCGAGTTTTCATATTGTATAAGTATCTCAATGAAAAAGTGATTTTTAACCCGGTCTTCGTCCACTTGGTATTCTACAACATATTCATAATAATATTGACGGATGCCTTCGTAGTTTTATGGGCTGCGATAGACCAGTATAGCAGCGGAACGACACTCATAAATCGGTATAAAAGTCATCCTTACATAAATTCCCACCTATTTCAATTCCACCTTCTTTTTGGGTCAGCCATAAACAACTTTGTACCGGGTAATGAAATCGACGTAGTTCTTCTCATGCTTCCGACGTTGGTTTGGTTTTGTTTAAATCGCATCTATGTAATAATTGTACTGATGGAATTTTTGAAACGATTGAATCATCAATATAATTATCGTTCGACCCTCGAAGTAGCGGAAATACATCTAAGGAATATCGGCTTGAAAAAAAAAGTGCGAGAAGATTTTTCGCATTTCTACCACACTCTATGGGATCTGTGGTGGGGCGTCACGTGGGAAGACTCCTTGGACCAACTGCCGCTGAGCATGAGGAAGGAAACTTACTTGGATATAAGTTGGGACGCTATACAACACTCTCGGACCTTGCGGTTTCAAGGAATCAACTTTAAAAGGGATGTCTCTTTGGCCATAAGGTCTGTTATGTATCGTCCAAATGACTACGTTTTTGATTACAAAGACGTAAAAAGCAGTATGCTCTATTTGGTATCAGGGACGTTACAGGTAATGTCAGTACATGATAGTACGTGTCCTCTTTTATCATTCACAAGGGGAACCATTTTAGGAGGAGGAGCGGTTATCATGTCTTCTATCAGCAATCTCGCAGTCCGCAGTTCTTCTTACGCAGAAATGCACGAACTAGGTGCTTCGGAGTTATTCAATGTGGCCTTGTCGTATCCCTGGGAACTCCGTTACATGCACCTTAGAGTTTTCGACAGACTTCAAGACGCCTACACCATGCATAAAGTCAAAGAACTTTTCCAAGTTAGGAAGAAAATGTACGCTGAAATATTCGTTGAACCAGACATCAAATGTATTTCTTGGATGAAGAGAAGATGGCAACTTATAAACTCGTTTGATGTAGCTACTGCAAAAGAAGCCAAAGAAGTCGTCAAAGATATTCCTGTATTTGAAAAATTCACTTCCAGATATTTAGATTTATACGTAATTAGCGAAGACGAAGATTTGGAGCTGAAGAAAAATCGCTTTTGTTTAGAAGCGATGTGGCCTTTTGTTTTGGAACCGGAATGCGACTTCTTAAAGTATTGGAACAGTTTCATATTGTTGCTAGTATGCCTGGACTGTATAATTCTTCCTTATTACGCGTGTTATTCGGTCGACATACCTTATTTCTTGGAACACTTGAGTGTGTTTATACAACTTATGTTTGTGGTCGACACCTACTTCCATTTGATAACAGCGATAAAGGAAAAGGGCGTTGTAATTATGACAGCTAAAGCGATAGCAATCTATAGAATTAAAAGAATTAGCTTCGCTTTTGATTTAGTAAGCGCTCTTCCTATTGGAATTTTTACCAGAATAGTTTCATTAAAGCGAAGAGAAGCTATTTTTTGGGACCTGTTAAGGTTGTTTAAGACTTGGCGTGCATTGAAGATCTTAGTGGGGATGGAATCTAATATAGAAAGCCCTGCAATTATGCCTTGGCTGAGACATTCAATAGTTTACCTTATCCTCATTTACTGGAGTAGCGCTGTAATTTTCTATGTGTCTTGCCCAAGGCCTATGCCCTGCGATCACAATGGATTTATGCATTTAGGAAAAACTATATTAGGTAAGCGTGGGAAAGGACAAAAAACTAGATGCTTTCATTCGTCGTTGACAATATCTTTGTTTTACATGATGACATCAACGAACCAAATGCACTCCTCTAACATCCTCACTAATTCTTTGTTAGAGAAGGCTATAATTTGTTTGCTTACCGCTGTTATTCAGACGTACGTTCTGTACTTCACCTCCCATGTGATCGCGGTCGATCAGTTGTCAGATTTATTGCACATCTCCTTTTCATCGTTGAAAAGGAATACCGACAACTTCATGAAACGACGTGGTATACCCAAACGTCTTACTGAGGACTTGTTCGAATATCTAAATCTGCAGTGGAGTCATAACAGAGCGCATGAATATTTACTTGAAAAGAAATTGTTTCATGATGCCCCAGAAAAGTTAAACGCAGAGTTGTCGAATTACTTAAAAGAAGTTCTAAAAAGCTATAAAATTTTCCAAGGAAATTCCGAAGATACGAAATATATGATTGACACTCTAGCTGAGAAAGCTCGGATCTTACTGCTCCCTAAAAACTTTGTTATTTGCAGGGCCAACAGTAGAGCGTCCTGCTTGACGATTCTTAGGAAAGGCTACTGCCGTTTGATTTCCCATTTAAAAGCAGATGTTGCCAATTTTCCCGACGGCAAACTAGTGGGAGCAGGAGCCCTTTTCCCGTTAATCGAAATCGTATCTAAAACAGCGTCGGATTTAACTGCCTACACCGTGACTAACTGCGAATGTATAGTGATCGACGAGCCGGATTTTATCCTGGCGTGGGAAGCCAGTGAAAACCTTCGGTCAAAACTAGTTCTTAATTCACCTCAAGCCAGAATGATCGTAAAGAAACTTAAGGACGAATTCGAGCCTCAATTTCATCCCCAAATTCATAATTACCGAGGAACATCTTTTTTTCGACGAAACATTTTTTTTTGTGACAAACAGAATTTATTCAGGGTTATTTTACATTGTTGTTTTCCTAAGTACTGCTTTTCCCCTACCGGATCATTTCTTTTCTACTGGGAATTAAGTAGATTCATTTTAATACCCTTCTCCACAAATTTCTTTATTCTTTACTACATAATTTTCTATACACAGTACCCTGTATATGCAAAGGTAATTTCCTTATGTTTTGACATTTTATCTTTGATAGACATAATTTTTCGTTTGAATACGGGTTATTACAATGAGTACGGAGTTTTTGTAAGCGACGCTTGTTTAGTAGTTTATCACTACTTAGCTTCGTCGTTCGTTGTTGACTTTTTCGCCGCGTTTCCATGGCAGTTTATTTTTCATGTCAAGAAAGTAGTAGATATGCCTTGGTTAATGCTCTCCCTTTTTAAATCGCTTCCGCTTTACCGAGTCATCAGGTTCACGGCCATCCTTGCAAAGAGAGGTTCTGCTAAGATGACGTTTCACGTGTACTCCTTGGTGGTAGTGTTCGTCACGGTCGTAAACCTCCTGTCTTGCATCACTTTACTTTACATGTGCTTTGTGGAATACAGGAATAATACTTATGTTAAAATTTATTGTAAACAAGAAGTAATATTTAATGCGGAAAACTTTAAGTTTAATGAAATAGGAGACGTTTTGATACTAGCGTTTGGAGCGATGTTAGGCATCTTATTAAAAATGAAAAGTGAAATAGAACAGGCTTTTAATATTTTTGAGATGTACATTTGTATGTGTTACGGGACGATAATGACTTTTCTGCAGATCTTCTTCGTTATGAAATGCTGTCGATGGGCCGTCTCCGGCCTTAGAGACTACACTCTGTTTAAAAAAGACGTCGAAAATCTCAATTTTTACATAAATAAAAACTATCCTCATGAAAAAATTCAAAATACTATTCAGAATCATTTTATGTATCTATGGGAAAACAGAGTTCCCGAAGAAATATCCACCATGTTGTCGAAAATCCATCCGACACTTAGATTAGAAGTTCTGCAACACCTATATTTCGATAAGTTGAGACTCGTCAGTTTTTTGGCGAAGGCGCACAATTATCTTTTAAGGGCGCTGGCACAAGAAATCAAAGAAATGTATGTGATGAAGGGACAGACCGTCATAGAAGAATTCGAGCTCACGAAATCTGTTTATTTGATTTGGCAGGGAGAAGTCGCCGTTACAGTGGGTAAGATAAGTCCGGCGGTGCTAGGAAGGGGTTGCGTATTCGGGTGTTTGAACCGAACCGGGTACAATAAGCATGTTTTTTCTTTTGAAGTTGTTAAAAACGCGGCTATTTTACAAATAGATTCCTCGAAGTTCTATTCGATTTTAAAGGAAGATAAGAAGATTAACGAAACTTTTATCAAGCTGTGCCTGCCGTCCAGGGAATACATACTGACTGGAGAGGAAATATCTGTGAGAGGATCAACTATAGACCTGACGGAGGTGCAAGTTTCTGCCCTCATGACTACGTCCTCGAGGAAATACGTCTTTATGTATCTGGTAATAACATACGTAGTGTGCTACTTAACCGTTGTTCTTCTCTCCTTATTTGTTATTTTCGGTGAAACCGACTTCATAATCTACTCTCTCCTCGCAGTAGACTTGATCACGCTGTGGAAAATTTTTACACAATTATTTTTGCCTTACATCGACCCGATCACCGGGTTTACCGTCAGAAATAAGGAACTCATTCGGAAGAGGTACATGAAGAAACTAGACTTCTACATCGATATAATAACGTTTTTCCCTTATATAGGATATAAGTGGCTGCTTGCAGTAAAACTTCTGCGGATTATCGAAACTATAGTAGCTATTCAACAGCGAAAAAGAACTTTTATCTCGAAAAACTGGGAAGTGTGGATGCACGCTCTCCTATTCTTTATTATTATCGTATTTTGTTTTGGAGTTCTGCGGGAAATCTGTCTCGGAGATTCGATCCAACTCTTACGATACATCAACGGTACGGAGGTGATCGTGGCACCCACATCAGTGAGAGAACGATTCCTAGACCGTATGTTAGACACTACTGCGCTGTACACACAGACAGGTCGAATTAAAACCACAAAGTTCCCTACCTATAAAAACGAAATTATCTTCGGTGCTATAATCTCCGTTCTATCAGTCATAACATTGGGTGTTTTCCACGGCCGACTTAGTCACTTCGTCGAAAATGCCACTTGGGCGAAACGATGGTACAAAAATCAAATGCAGAGACAGTGGCAGTATCTCAAGTTAAGAGACCTTTCGCAATGCATTCTGAATAACGTGTGGGATCACGGAGAGCAACTCTGGCACCACAGTCGAGGGCAGTACTTGCCAACGGCTCTTAACAACTTACCCTACCCGTTAAAGAAGAAACTCATGTTCGGACTGTTCGGCAGACACCTGGAAAAAAGCCACATTTTCAAGAACACACACATCGAATTCATTAAAAATTTAAGCGCCAGGCTCGATTTGATGGTGTTCTTCCCAGGCGAGACTATCGTCATGGAGGGAGACGTGGACGGCACTATGTACTTCGTTCACTCCGGGGATGTGGACGTCCTAAAAAAAATTGGTAAGCTTAATTTTTTTTATCTTGGGTTATTTGACCGTCATTCTAGGTTTTCATTAGGTTAGTTGACAGTCATTCTAGGTTTTCAAAAAAAATGTCATACAAGCAAGAGACTTCGTACAAATTATCTCTGGGGCATCCTGATTGAAATCCTATAAAGTCCCCGAAAAAAGAGTTGTGCTCAAGCCATCTTGGAAAGTAGTAGCCAAAATTAAATATTTTGCTTCTAGCTTATTAGGTTTAGAAAAACAATGTTGTAAGTAAAAATTGTTTATTATGTAATTATCTATAAATTTTGTTCTTATAGTTTTTACCCTCTGACCAACCACAGAGGCACAGAATGATAATTTATATCTCAACGTGGGTTATTTTCTTCCACTCAGCGCCCAGCGTCGGGAATTTACATATTGGGCGTAAGCAGCGCCAAATTATTTCACTATCATAATATGGTCACGACCAGCAATTTATGAGGAAGTGTTGATGAATTTTATGTGATGTCACATTACGAGAATGACTGTACTCTAGTATTTTCAATAATATTGACAATACTATTGATCGTGTGCACCCGCACACGATCGCTTAAGAATCGTAAAGTTCTCAACAATGCTTTTTGATTTCCTATTTTGTTGTTCCTATTAAATGTAAAATATCTTACTATAATAATTAAGATTTGCTTATACCCCTATAAACAGTAAATACTTTCCCTTTCAATTATGTACTCTTTAAATTGTAATTTGTGATATTGCACAAAAATATGCTAAAAATATTTCCAATAACCAAAACTTAAAATAAGGCTTTTTACGCCTCTACAATTGGTCAAAGGGGAAAAAACTATAAGAACCAAATGTATAGATAATTACATAAAAACAATTTTTACAATTTTACAATTTTCTTTCTAAAACCTACTAGTTCAGCTAGTATAAGCAAAAAATTGAATTGTGGCCGCTATTTTCCAAGATGGCGGCTTGAGCACAACTTTTTTTCAGGGACTTTATAGGATTTCAATCACGATGCCCCAGATATAATGTGTACAACGTCTCTTGCTTGCATGACTCATTTTTGTAAACAGCCCTTTTTTGCTTAAAATAACTGGACTCTGGACTATTATAAAAATATTTTGATGCCAAGAATCAATCAAAACAATGTAATGTTGAAATAAGACTAAAGGGGCCCATACTCGGTGGATATTGTTGTACAGTCGATCCCATACTCGGTGGATATTGTTGTACAACCAAATCGAGCCCATACTCGGTGCATTTTGTTGTACAACCAAGTCGAGCCCATACTCGGTGCATATTGTTGTACAACCAAGTCGAGCCCATACTCGGTGCATATTGTTGTACAACCAAGTTAAACGACCGAGCTTATCACGGTGTGATTTGTTGTACAACTAAGTTGAACAACAGAGCCCATACACTTACAATTTGTTGCACAACCTAGTTGAACCAACTTTCTTCTTTATTAGGATGACTGAATAACTGGATTATGTATTTCTGTTAAAACCAGCAAAAGACGAAGATCAATTGATTGGAATATTGACGATAGAGCAGACGTTCGGTTTCTGTCAGGGTCTGTACGAGTGCAGGCCCCATCCTCACACGTACAAGGCTCGCTCTACCTGCGAGATCCTGCTACTCCGGCGACAAGACTGGACCGATCTCATGTTGTTTTATGACGCACAGACTCTTATGGTCTACACAAGAGCTTCACAACTCCCTTACGAATATCATACTGATAAAGATTACCTTACCTAATCATGGTTTTTTTCATTAATTTTTTAATTTTTCTAATTTAAGTTTAGTTTGTACATCTTCTGGTGGTAGCGTATCTGGGGCATCATTTATAGAAATGAAAAATTCTGGTACATATAATTAAAGTCTTTTCTGTATATTGATAAAAAATGCACTAGTTATGGATTCTTCTTCATTTCATAAGCTTAATGCATTTTCCATATTCAATCCTCTATTTTGACACACCTATACAGGGAATTCCACCTAATATGGAACAGCAAAATATCTCCGGAACCATGATAGAAAGAAAGATGCGGTTTTCAGGGTTCGATAATGGCTAAAAAGGCGCTTTCTGCACACAGAAGTGTGTGCAATTTACACAATTAAACAAATAGTAAATAGGACGCCAAATTTTTAAGACTGGATTTGAATTCTACAGCTAAAGATAAGAACTTTTTGCTCTTGGAAATTTTTCACTCCGAACATTAGTTTGCCATCTGGAGAGTCCAGAACATGCTGCAATTTCACAGCTAAACTAATGGATTTAGGAAAATAATTCAAGAGACTGAAAATTCTTATTTTTTGGCATAGAATCCAAATCCAATCTAAAATTAATACCTTTATGTAATGGTTTTTTACCTCAAAACTTAAAAAAAGGTGTTCAGCAGGGCTCAAAAAGTGAAAAAAATTCAATTTTAGCATGTTCTGGGCTCTCCAGACGGCAAACTAATACTCGGAGCGAAAAATTTCCTTGAGTAAAAAGTTCTTCTTACCTTTAGCTTTAGATTTTCAATCCAGTCTTAAAAATTTGGCTTCGTTACTTTTTTGCACACACTTCTGCTGAACACACAAAATGTTCAGCATATGTTTTGGAAAAGTCTTTTTAGCCATTATCAAACCCTAAAAACCGCATCTTTCTATCTATTATTGTTCCGGAGATTTTTCGCTGTTCCATATTAGCTGGGATTTGGGATACCCTGTATACAGGTCGATTTTGGGAATCTTGGGCTGTATCTGTCGTAGATTAACTGGGCTTCGATGTAGCGTATCTGGTTTTTTCGAGAGTATGAAATGAAAAAGAATATATAAATAATACAATTTATATCAGTATACAGGAAACACTTTAATTATGTATACATTATTATTTGCTAGTTTTTGCATTTCTATACATGATGCCCTAGATACGCTACCTCAACCCATCTTCTTAAATATCTTTAAAAGTAATAATAATAATCTGGCTTTATTTGAATAATATAAAATACAATAGAGTACATTTTTCTTTGAGCCTACTCCAGGGTAGGTCTATCTACCGTTAGGAAGTTTCTTTTTCTTATTTTACATAAGTAATAGATCCTAATTTAAATAAAAATTGATCTGTGTTTTTTATTGTTTATTTATAATTATTTAGTAAAGATTATAAACACACATATATATATTTTTTATGCTTTTGTGGTAGGGGCAACATGATTTGTTAGTTTTATTTTCTTAATGTCTGAGTATGCAATCAAAGAGATTTCAGATTACAGACTCCCATACATAACACCAACACCTCCATACATACTTATTAAATAATCATGCAAATACTTTGGCAGGGGCAAGATCTTGAAAAAGGACAGGCTAAAACTCTAAAACAGATAGAGAAGTAAAAAGGTAAAGGGGTTGGAAGGGGAGGTAGTCCTTACAATAAAATACTTATAATATTTAGTTGATAGTTAAATAAAACAAACACGCACTGATGTAATAATTCGTTAATATTAATCAAGACAAGACCAGACTCATATCTGTCATTTAAGAGTAAATGTTCCGATTTAGGGATATTTTCTTAAAGAATTTTAACTAGGAAAAATACTTGAACAAGTACAAGAAAACAAATAGAAGATTTTTGGATGAATTTCCAGAGTCGTTCGTCAACCAGTGAAGTCTAAATTTATTGTCATTTAAATAGATCGTTTTTCTATAAAACCGTTAAAATCTGTCTCCTTAATTCAACATTTGTGGTGCCGTGTATATTAAAGAACCTGGGAAAGAAAAAATTGCGACTAACAGCGTAGAATGCCAGACCAAACTGAAGAAGTCTCGCAAAGCGTTTAGAAGTTCGTTCACTAAGAAGTACAACGCCCTGGAGGAACTTCTGAGGACGGAGGTAGTGACTACGGCACAGGTATTATCGGACCTCTCGGAACTCGAGTCGAGACTGAAGTCTATAGTTGACATCGACGGACAGATTTATGACTTATTATTAAATGACATGACAACTGACGAAACAGAATTAGAGGAGGAAATTGACTCATCAAAGGATTACAAAACTAAATTTAATTTAATAAAAATGTATACAAGATTTACAACCAGACGGGACCGCTGATATTGACGTGATTGACGCGAGTAGTTTAGACAGAAGAATTAAATATCGACAAACTGTCAGCGACTCACTAAAACGGAGGTTCCGAACCGAGTACCTAGGACAGCTTAAGTTACAGAACAAGACAAGAAATGAGAACCGTCAAGGTTGGTGAAGTTGTGCTCATAGGCACTGAAAATGCTAAGAGGTTGGACTGGCCTTTAGCTGTCATAGAAGAGTTACTCCCTGGATAAGACGGACGGGTTCGCTTAGTCCGGCTGAGAACAGCTACTGGACATGTTTTACGTCCAGTACAGAAAATTTACCCTCTAGAGTTAAACAATTACCAAGAACTAGAGGAAAAATATATTTTTTTTTTTTGTTGCGACTACATTTATTAACCTATGATGTTTTTTTTGTTCGTTCCAATTAAGAAGTTTAATATTTTTTTTGTTTGAAGAATTTTGATTTAATTTAAAGTTTGAAGACGTGAAGAAACCTGGAGTAGATTCCAGGTGTTCCCGGGGGAGAATGTTCCGATTTAGGGATATTTTCTTGAAGAATTTTAACTAGGAAAAATACTTGAACAAGTACAAGAAAACAAATAGAAGATTTTTGGATGAATTTCCAGAGTCGTTTCGTCAACGGGCAAACTCTAAATTGTTATTGTCTTTTAAATAGAACGTTTCTATAAAACCGTTGAAATCTGTCTCCTTAATTCAACAGTAAGCAAAGCTAAAACTCTAGCACACTAGGGCGACCTAGTAGAGGTGGCCCGAACTAATAGATAATTAATCCCATAAATTGGTGGAGCTTTCAAGGGGTGAGCAGGGTCACTACAGGATTAAGTAATAATTTAATAAGTTAATAATTTAAAATAATATATAAATAATACAATTTATAGCAATATACAGGAAACACTTTAAGTACGCATTATATTTGTTAGTTTTTGCATTTCTATACAATGATGCTCCAGATACGCTACCCCAACCCATCTTCATAATAATTAAACCTGGGAATTTATTTTATATAAAGATATTTCCACCCCCCCCCCCGGGGGGCAAATATCTTTAAAAGTATTGACATTAGGATTGGGCGAATTATGGTTTTGTAAAAATTTGTTCGTAATTACAAAGTCAACATTTTTTCTATCTCCAACCGTTTTTTAGGGTTTAGTTGGTAAAACCAAAAAAAATGAAACCCTTATAGTTTCGTTCATGTGGTCTGTCTGTCACTCTGTACGGTTCCAATAACTTTTGAAGCAAAAGAGACAAAACCGTGAAACTTACCAGTATTAAAGATCGTTTTGACGCGCACACAGGAAAAATATAGAGAACTCAAAATAATCAGCTGTTCAAATTCAAAATGGCGGATAATTCACATCGAGAGAAAAAAATATTTTTTTAAAATTTTGAGTGCGGTATCAAATGAAAGGTATTGAAGAGTAGATTACAAATATATATACC
>KZ651166.1:354804-365287 GCA_001010745.2 Gerris buenoi | reverse complement strand
TTTTTTTTTTTTTTTTTTTTTTTTTTTTTTTTTTTTTTTTTTTTTTTTTTTTTTTTTTTTTTTTTTTTTTTTTTTTTTTTTTTGTATAGGGTAGCATATATGGTAAAAAATCACATATATTACACTCAAATGTATATTGATAAAGCACTTAAATCCTATAATATCTTTTAATTGCGACGTCAAATATATATTTTTGATTTTCATCCAAATCAGATTTATTTTTTAATTTAATTAAAAATTCTTATTTAAATGCATTACATTTATATGTAATGCATTTATTTGTTTTCACGGTTTTTCAGTTTTTTGGGAGTTACGCCAATAAATTTGAATTTGGAACTAAAATTTAATACTCGGTCATATTATTTATTATGATTTATCTGAATATATAAGCTAGTACGAAATTCGTTGCTCCAAATGAAACTGAAATATATACACTCTTCTGTACATACAGAGTGACCGCTGTCAAGTCATAAAGAAACTGGCGGATTCTATGGGTCAATTGCAAGTGCAACAAAAAATAACGAGTAAGCATTTGCCCATATCTATAGTTCTCGAGATATCAATTTATTTCTTTTTTTAAAGTGCTTCACGAAAATTTTCAAAAAATACCTAATATCTCATAAATTAAATGAGACAGAGAAATTGGGCCAAGGACCAATTTTAAAGACCATAAAACAACCTTTTAGAATTACTCATTTATTTCCAAATTATCAGCTACCAAGCTTCTTTTAAGTTCTGTTACATTTGAAAATTTCGATTTTTTAATATTTGCCCACGTAATTCCTGAGCTTTCTACTCTTAATTGAGGGATTTTAGAAGAGTGGCGATTTCAGGAAAAACTTCTGCTTTTCGCATAAGCTTTCAAATGGTATAAATGAAGTTAAAGATCAACGGACTAGTTTCTCGGTCTGGATCACAACAAATTCTTATACGGATGTGATTAGTCCTTAGCCCAATTTCTCTATCTCATTTAGTTTTTGTGGTATTAGGCATTTTTTGAAAATTATCGTGAAGTACTTTAAAAAAATATATAAATCGATATCTCGAGAACTATTGAGATATGGGCATATGCTTACTCAGGGGTGGAACCTGTGACACGGGTTTTTACAGTAACATGAATACATTTAATATCCTCTCAAGGCCCCCATAAACAATCAAACATTTTGCGCGAAATGTTTGCGCAAAACTGATGTCGGGGAAATTTAGTTAAAAATCATGTTTGCACAAACATCAAGCAGCCCCATACACGGTCAAAATGTTTGACCAAGTATAAGGGCCTTTAGGCCACATCACAGATAGTGAAATATGTGACATGTAAGTTAGTTGCGCCCCTGGACAGTGAGCTTTTTCTTACGTCGAGTTTCACTATCTCGGAATCTTAAGGCTCAACGCTCTTTGAGGTTAGAAAAATCATTAAAATTAACATTTTATTGGTTCTAAGCAACATATCAAAAATCTAATCACGGGCTTCATTCCTAATTTTAATTCTGCACAATTTGAGCCCTATTTTAACTTCCTATGATAAATATTATAGGCTCCATTTCAATACAACGATAAAACCCGTTGTATTAAAATGGCGCCTGTATCATTTATCATAGGAAGTTGAAAAAAGCCAAGGTGAAACTGCTCCAGGGCGCTTCTTACCTAGTTACGCCACTGAAAATATGGTAAATAAGTTAATTAAAAAATCGCATAGTGAAGTGATTATCTTAAAAATATGGTAGAAGAAGCCGGGAACGACAGTAAGAGAACTTAGAATGTTATCAATGAATCTGTTAAGAGAAATAATAAGGATTGAGATTGCGATTGCACTACTAGTTTAGAGATAGATGGTAGCATAATTAAAGGTGATAGGAGTTGGTAGTACTATATGGCCGAATCTGTAAAATCAAAATGCTCCTGTTGGGCTGTTGGGCCCGTAGGAAAATCAAAAAAATAATGTGGCACCTAGAATAAATCCGACAACTATTACCAAGCTATAATTGTTACCATATTTAAAAGTGGTAATAAATAAGATCCGAGTAATTATAGGCCGATATCTTTAATATAATAAGTAATGAAGAAAATTTTTCGAAAAAATGTATACGAAATACCGAATTCTAAACTACTTTTTAGATAATAATTTACTGGCCAAAGAACAATTAGGATTTATTCCAGGTAGAAACACAGATCAGGCGGTTAATAAGTTAGAAAATCATGCAAGTAAGGACAGATGATAATATGAGAGCCAACGTGAACGTGTGGGTTAAACCACGTCTGATCGGCCATCACTTAATCTTGAGTGGAACGAGACGGGGTTCGATTCCTCGCCGTGACACTCTGATTTATATGGCTCACTATTGATCACATCATACTCGCTTCGGTGGTAAAATGTATGATGTGTGAAGTGGCTGGAATTTTCTACAACGGGGCGTAAAAAGGGCCTAAAAGATGGCCTAATTGCAAGGTTCGAACAAGTAGTTCGTCCTCCCCATTCTAGTAGGAAGTACTAGACTACTACTACTAAATGATAATGTAAAAGGCGTATCCGTGTTCATAGATCTAGGCAAAGCCTTTCGACACGGTTAGCCATGAAATCTTGTTAGAGCCATTAAATGAGTTAGGCATCACTGGCATTTATTATAATAGGTTCCAAAGCTACCTGTGTGGAAGGAGTCATAGTCAAACAACGAGCTTGGCGAAGAACTTGAAATGAAGTACGGGGCGCTTCAAGGAACCTGTATGGCATTTTTGGCCTATATTAACGAGTTCGTCGTTATCAGGTAAGAATAGTGATGAGTTTAATGAGTGTTCTCTCTTTGCCGATGATTGTACACTTTATTATAGTGGAAAAAACTCTAAGAATAAAGTCCAGTCATGCACTATGACTTAATGAGCGAACTTTCAATGAGGTCTGCGTATTATTGGCTTATGATAATATAGGAAAATTTAAAATGGGGAAAACGCGTTTTTATGCTATTTTTGACCCTAAGTTGTCAACATTTGTCCCCTTAATGAATTCCAAAAATTCTGGCCAACGAATTCATCCTTTATTTTGATATTGACATTTTAACATTGGTTTGGATTTTCAAGTGCATCCTAAGAGGAGATATCGTCTGGAGTGACACATATATATACATACATACATAGGTATATACATATATACATTATAGATACATACATATAAAAAAATTAAATTTCAGGAATCGATTAAGAATGGTCTAAAACGGATTTCCATAGAGAAAATTTTCAAAAATTCGCATTAAAAAAAATTTTGAAGCCATTGCAATAGCTTAATTTTCTTCAAAAATTCGCTAAAAGGAATTTCTAAAAAGAAAAAAAATGGCTAGACGTTAACTTATTAAAATTAAACATAGATAAAACGAAGCATATTGCTTTTTCTTGTAATACTAGAGGACAACCAGACCAAGACCTTAATCTTATATTACATGACTGTGACTCAAAATAACTGTACTTGTACCTTGTACTGCATGCATAGACAATGTACCATATACAAAGTATCTCGGCATATTAATAGATCAGAATCTAAACTGGAAGCCTCATATAAACAGCTTGGTTGCAAAAATTAGGAGACTACAGTCTATAAGATTAGAGTTGGCACAATCAAAGGGCGGGAAAATTTTGAAGGAAACAATTTTATTGGTCCCCCATGTTGAATGCAACTTCAGAAAAAAAATGCTCTACTCTACCCTTGTTCCACAAAAAAAAAATATAACATGGTAACACCGATTTTCCCTTTTTATAACCCCAAAACTACCTCCACGTTTGTTGTTTCCCGCCTTCGATTGTGCCAACTCTAATCTTATAGACTGTAGTCTATACTATAGACACATATATACATACATACATATATACATAGGTATATACATATATAGATTATAGATACATACATAAAAAAGTGTTAAATTTCAGGAATCGATTAAGAATGGTCTATTGACCATCTAATCTTATAGACTGTAGTCTTATTTCGTAGTACTGAGATAATTTGCCAAACTAAGAACATTAAAACTAGTATACTTTGCACTGAAACAATCGCTTCTGAATAATGGGATATGCGCCTACGGCTCAGCTGCTTCAACCAATCTAGAACTCCTATGTGGTATTCAGAAAAAAAAAAAAAAAAAAAATTTGCACCAACCAAGGCGATATAAATCAGAGAAGTTTTTCCTCTTGATACTTTACACTAACGATCGGTATTACTCTACCTTTTTGACGAAGATAAAATTTATGTAAATCATAAATACAACACAAAAATAACTGTTCAAAATAAGTTAGTGGTACAGTGGTACCGAATTGAAAAAGTACTAAGAGAGAGAACTCTTTTGCCTATATTGTGCCCAAACTATTCAACCAGTTACCCCAGAAAATGAGGGAGGAAAAAGATTTAAAAAAAAAATTAAAAACGATATAAAATGAAATTATAAATAACATAGTATGGCCCGATTGATTCCCAATACTTCAATTCTACTAAGTTAAGTATGTTCTACAAAGATAGGTAAACATAAATAATACCTACTAATTGGGGATATTAGCAAATTATTTTATAAAAGGGGAGGGGGTATAGAAATAAGGGGGAGGGATAGAATCTAGATATTCTTTCTTTCTAAAGTAATTTAAAAGTTTCTTGATGGTAGTTTATAAATCCAATAAATTGAAAAGAAAACATCCCGTAGCGAAGCTCACGGGTATTTAGCTAGTATCATATAAACACCGAAGGGAAACAAGCAGAGGACGAAGTGAAAGTTTTAAAGCGGCGCCGCAAAAGCGTTGTTATAGATGAATCTCTTCGGGCTCGGGCCTCCGCAATTACGTACCCGCTAGCTGTGAACTCCCAACAAAGCGGAGGAGTGCAGGTTATTTAAATTAACAATCAACAGAGCATTTTTTCGTTATCTTTTTGGCAGATTCTACTTTATTTCACGCATGCTTCGAGCGGCCCTTTATTATGCACTGTTTTTGACTAGGAATATTATGGACCATTATTATTAACCCTTAATAACCTAGCGTTGCCATATGGCAACAGCAAAATCCCCTCTCTTTATTATTGTCTGGAGAGGTCCAAGTTAATATTGAACTTTTAAAATGGTAATATTATGTCAAAAGCAGGACTAAATTAATTTTTCATCATTATATTTATTTGTTTTGAGCAACACGTATGCCACAAGACAGGTTTAAAAAATCGAGTATTCCAAATTTGTGACATCGCATGAATTTAATTTTTTTAAATTGATTAATTAATTAAATAATTTTATTATTGATAATGAAACTATTAGAATAAAGAATGATTAAAAATATAAAATTCTTGCAGTTTCAAAAAATTTAATTTTTCTGCCCTAAATTGAGCGTCAAATTGAAAGTTGCCATATGGCAACGCTAGGACATTAGCCTTACAGTTTTTTTTCTAAGTAGTAATTTTATTTAATTATATTTACATACAAATTTTTGATGTTTTTTTTTGCCTAATGTACATTTTTTATTGATTATTATCTAAATATTTAATTTTTTGTAATTATTATTTTATTGAATGAGGATAATTAATAAAAAAAAAAAAACAGTATTGGTTTATCTTTTCATGTTGTGTATCCATATTTCATGGATTCTTTTCAAAACAACTGGTGAATATGTATCACATCTAGACAACTAGAGTTTCGAAGTACTAACATATCTTATTAGATGTGGAATAGAAGCACGAGGAGGAAGATCGCCCAAAAAATCATTGGGTTCCCTTTTCTCTAGAGTGATAGATGAAATAAGATAAGTTCTTCAGAACGTATTTACAACTAAAATATAATAAGTACTATGAAAATGTTATGTAAAGTACAGATAAAATAAGTATAAAATAAAATAAAATGTATAGGTAAAATAGCTATCATAGTAGATTCATAAATTTGAATGTAACAAATAAAATAAATAATAATAATAATATCGAAAGAATAAATAATATCTATATAATATAAAAATAATATGTATATAATAATAAAATCTATGTTTTTTTTTATTATAATTAAATAATATACATATATTTGTAAAGGTAATAACAAAAACACATGCAAAAAACAATTAATAACGAAATAATTACATAATTTTACAGATAAACTACATGATGCTCCTAATACAAATAATGTAAAAAACAAATTGAATTTACTTTTTTGTTCTTTTAAATAAATTTAGTATTTTGTCAGTTATTTGTGCTTTTGTAACCTAAAATTTATTTTTACATACATTTTGTAAAAGAAGGTATTTAAAAAAATCACTGAGAAAAAAACTGTAAGGCTAATGTCCTAGCGTTGCCATTTGGCAACAGCCGAAATTTGGGGTAAGGAATTTTTTAAATTTTTTTTAAACATTTTTTCCATATTAAGGGACCCCATAAGAGACAAAATCCCTAGAAAACTCCAAAAAATTCAAAAAAAAAAAATTAATTCGGGCAGTTAAGGGTTAATAAAACTAAAGTCTTCTATCAATTCTTCAAACAAAAGACTTAATAGTTTCGGAATCAATATCAGTCCAGGACCAAAGTTGTAAAGTTGTACCGTACGATTTTTTGCCCCTCCCCCCCCCCCCTATATTGCCCTATATCCTTCCACTGACGTCCTTGAGCTTGAGACATGCTAATAACCCGTATCCAATCAAAAAACATATATCAATGGCAAAAATAAAACGTCAAAACAAAAAGAAAATGTCACACTAGACGAAGGGTATAATGTGTCAAGAAAATTAATATGAAAAGAATGAAGAGATTTACAGGGAGAAGCAACTTTATTTCCTGCTGAATAGGAATGATCCGGTAGGAGAAAAGCAGTACTTCGAAAAGCAAGTATAAAATAACTCTCAATTAATTCTGTAGTCGCAAAAAAATGTTTCGTCGAAAAAAAGATGTTCCTCGGTAATTATGAATTTGGGGATGAAATTGAGGCTCGAATTCGTCCTTAAGTTTCTTTATGATCATTCTGGCTTGAGGTGAATTAAGAACTAGTTTTGACCGAAGGTTTTCACTGGCTTCCCACGCCAGGATAAAATCTGGCTCGTCGATCACTATACATTCGCAGTTAGTCACGGTGTAGGCAGTTAAATCCGACGCTGTATTAGATACGATTTCGATTACCGGGAAAAGGGCTCCTGCTCCCACTAGTTTGCCGTCGGGAAAATTGGCAACATCTGCTTTTAAATGGGAAATCAAACGGCAGTAGCCTTTCCTAAGAATCGTCAAGCAGGACGCTCTACTGTTGGCCCTGCAAATAACAAAGTTTTTAGGGAGCAGTAAGATCCGAGCTTTCTCAGCTAGAGTGTCAATCATATATTTCGTATCTTCGGAATTTCCTTGGAAAATTTTATAGCTTTTTAGAACTTCTTTTAAGTAATTCGACAACTCTGCGTTTAACTTTTCTGGGGCATCATGAAACAATTTCTTTTCAAGTAAATATTCATGCGCTCTGTTATGACTCCACTGCAGATTTAGATATTCGAACAAGTCCTCAGTAAGACGTTTGGGTATACCACGTCGTTTCATGAAGTTGTCGGTATTCCTTTTCAACGATGAAAAGGATATGTGCAATAAATCTGACAACTGATCGACCGCGATCACATGGGAGGTGAAGTATAGAACGTACGTCTGAATAACAGCGGTAAGCAAACAAATTATAGCCTTCTCTAACAAAGAATTAGTGAGGATGTTAGAGGAGTGCATTTGGTTCGTTGATGTCGTCATGTAAAACAAAGATACTGTCAACGACGAATGAAAGCATCTAGTTTTTTGTCCTTTCCCACGCTTACTTAATATATCTTTTCCTAAATTCATAAAATCCATTGCGATCCCAGGGCATAGGCCTTGGGCAAGACACATAGAAAATTACAGCGCTACTCCAGTAAATGAGGATAAGGTAAACTATTGAGTGTCTCAGCCAAGGCATAATTAACGGGCTTTCTATAGTAGTTTCTATGTCCACTAAGATCTTCAATGCACGCCAAGTCTTAAACAACCTTAAAAGGTCCCAAAAAATAGCTTCGCTTGCAATATGCAGGAGTCTTGAAGTCTGTTGAAAACTCGAAGGTGCATGTAATGGAGTTCCCATGGATACGACAAGGCCACATAGAAACTCCGAAGCCCCTAGTTCGTGCATTTCTGCGTATGAAGAACTGCGGACTGCGAGATTGCTGATAGAAGACATGATAACCGCTCCTCCTCCTAAAATGGTTCCCCTTGTGAATGATAAAAGAGGACACGTTATTATGTTCTGACATAACCTGTAACGTCCCTGTTGCCAAATACTGCATGGTGCTATTTTTGTCGTTGTAATCGAAAACGTAGTCGTTTGGACGATACATAACAGACCTTATGGCCAAAGAGACATCCCTTTTAAAGTTGATTCCTTGAAACCGCAAGGTCCGAGAGTGTTGTATAGCGTCCCAACTTATATCCAAGTACGTTTCCTTCCTCATGCTCATCGGCAGTTGGTCCAAGGAGTCTTCCCACGTGACGCCCCTCCACAGATCCCACAGTGTCGTAGAAATTTGAAAAATCTTCTCGCACTTTTTTTTCAAGCCGATATTCCTTAATGTATTTCAGCTACTTCAAGCGTCGAACGGTAATTATATTGATGATTCAATCGTTTAAAAAATTCCATCACTATAATTATTATATAGATGCAACGAAAACAAATCCAAATCAACGCTGGAAGCATGAGAAGAACTACGCCGGTTTCATTACCCGGTACAAATTTGTTTATGGCTGACCCAAAAAGAAGGTGGAATTGAAATAGGTGGGAACTTATGTCAAGATAACTTTTATACCGATGTATGAGTGTTGTTCCGCTGCTATACTGTTCTATCGCAGCCCATAAAACTACGAAGGCATCCGTCAATATTATTATGAATATGTTGTAGAATACCAAGTGGACGAAGATCTGGTGTAATTTAGCTTTGCTGTAATTAAAAACAATTTATGTATATTTTTTTTTTGTTTATTTAGTAGGCTTTATTTTTGAGGATTTTCAATAAGTAATATTAATTATAACATTATAACAGCCACAATAATATTTATTGCATATAATGTAAGGTTAAAAAAAAAAAAAAATGCGAATGAGGACGATTTCAAGAACTCTGGTAAATTAATATTATTTTTTTTTTCCGTTTGTGGCCGAATCTCGAAAAATTCAGAATGTAGATTATTATATCTATACTAAATTTTCTATTTCATGGCTTAAAATTATTATAATTTTGTGGTGATTTTATTGTTTAGTCAGAATAAGTAAGTGGAATGAATTAAAAAAAAGTTTATCTTTAACCTTTTTACAAACCATCATAATATCATAAAAACTTCTCGTCCGATTTTAATCAAATGTTAATGGTAAGTCATAATTAGTCTTTTATTGATCCAATATAATTCCCCATTAACTTTCTGTGCCCAATGAATTATCTTTCTCATGCATTCTAAAATACATATGCTCGTATCTTTAAAATTACACTCTTTAAATCTAAGTCCATATTACCGGTTTGTCGAAAGTAGCTTGCAAATAGCCCTAGATTAATCATATGAATTTGATTTATATTTGACAAGATTTATATTTGGTCAAAATGTGAATGTTTGAGAAAGTTATAGCTCAGAATAACGAATTACAGTCGGTTAAAATAGTTGTTGAATAATCGTAGACATTTGTTTGTAACATAATCGCATCTCTGATCGATTAAATTTTCACTTTAAACGGATCCAATAGTACAGTCTGTGCCAAACGAGAGTTAGTGCGTTGATAGCGCGGAAAAAACTAGCAAATGGGGTGGGGAGCCAATGAGAGCTCAAGATTTGCCCTCTGAATAACAATATAAAAAGGTAAATGTAGTGGCTTTGTTTTCCCTCAGAGGTTGGCCAATCTGTGTATCACTCGATTGGGAAATGCTGTCAACGCACTGACTCTCGTTTGGCATGTAAAAGGTGCGTCCACACTATGCCGATCGGCATCTTTCAGCATAGTGTGGACGCGACAACGATTATTAATCGATTATGATAATATACGATTATTTCATAATCGATTATGACATTATACGATTATTTCATAATCGATTATGATATTGTACGATTATTTCATAATTGATTATGACATTATACGATTATTTCATAATCAGTTATGACATTATACGATTATTTCTTAATCGATTATGACATCATACAGTTATCTCATAATTGATGACATTATACCATTACTTCATAATCGATTATGAAAATAGTCGATTATGCCCATCTTAATACTACCAAACTACCAAATGTCGGTCGAGTCAGTTTTATTTTATATAAATTCTAAGTTTATATGACAGAACAGGTATCCATTTTTTAAGTTTAGTAGTATTCATATAACGGAGAGTTTAAATTTTAAATTAAATCAAGTTACAATTATTATTAACAATGGGAAATAGACAGAGAAAAACAGACTCTGGCACCGGGACTCGAACCACGGGCCTCTATATTACCGTTACAGTGCTCTAACCAACT
>KZ651166.1:329648-343229 GCA_001010745.2 Gerris buenoi | reverse complement strand
TATACATATAAAACAAGAACAATAAGATTATAACAACATGGAACAAAAATTAGATGAAATAGTCGCTAAACTGCAGAAGCTTGACACAATTGAACATAAAATAGACAAACTGGAAGAAACATACAGAAACCAATATTTAAAAACTACCGAGGAAATAACATCTATCAAACAAGACATAGCAAATCTCAACTACAAACTAAACCAATCCCGAAAGGAAAATATCATCATAGTTGGATTAAAAGAAAACAAATTAATAACTATTTCTCAAGAAGTAATTAATATCTTTAAGTTCCTCGGTCTAAATTTTCGCACTTACGACATAAAAGATGTTATTTTGTTATCCAAGGGAGATTCTACTAGTAATGTAGTGCTGGTTAAACTTTCTTCCTTCTTACTAAAAATTGATATCTTAAAGGCAAAACATAATCTTTCGAAAAGTGACAAATATTCTACCATAAAAATCAAAGAAGATCTTCCACTTGAAGTAAGAAAGACAAGGAAAGAGCTGTCCCCATACCTAATGAAGCTTCGCGAAAACGGCCATTTAGTTTCAATGAAATATAATAAGCTGCTAGTTGATGGCGTCTTCTACACTCTCGAAGAGATAGCAGAGGCACCTATCTGGATCAAATCAAAGAGACAGAGAAGCATCGAATCCACTCCAAACCAAAAAGAGAAAGAAAAGGAAGAAAAGAAAAGAAAAACGGAAAAACCCCAGCGCACAGATACCATAGAACGATTTTTTCAAAGCACGGATGGAAACCACATAAGAAGTTTGCGAGGAAATAATGAACCGGAAATTCCCAAAAAGAAGACAACTCCGCCACCTGATAAAAACAATGGAAACATATAGCAATCAGACACTCCAGAAGGAAGAAACAACTCTAAAATTAAACAACTATTATACCCAATAAACATAAAATCCAAACAGAACGTAACATCGACAAACACAGCCTCAAAAAACCAGCAAAATAGCGACGTTTGGCACGTAATTACTTACAACTGTCGTACACTACGAACTGAACAACATCTTCAACAACTACTACATGAACTAGAGAACCTAGACTGGACAATTATAGGTCTATCCGAGGTAAGACGTAAGGGTGAAGAATATGTGGAACGAGAAGGAGACATCAGCATATATTTTAACGGCAGAAATAAATCCGAAGGAGGTACGGGATTTCTACTAAATAGAAATAAAGTTAATAAAATAACACATGTAAAAAGCTACACTGATAGAGTATCAAGCATTGCTTTAATACTCAACATTAATTACAAAAAAATAAGAGTTATCCAAGCCTACTCTCCAACAGAAACGGCCTCGGAGAAAGAAATTGAAGACTTCTACATGGAACTGCAGACAGCTTACGAAGATTATCCATGCCACCATACCCTAATAATTGGTGATTTCAATTCTAAAACCGGGAAAAAGAGAACAGAACAAGGACTAGGTATATACGGTACTGGTTTAAGAAACAGGANGGCCCGTGGCAACTGTCTTTTTCAAATCATTTTATATTTTATTTTAAATATTGAGAAAAAGTTCATCGTGATGAGTTTATAGTTAAAGGCTATGCTTGTAGTTAGATGGAAATAGGGCTGTTTTCTACCTACCCAGCCTACTAATTTAAAATATATCACTTTACTACTCAAAAACGTCTGCTTGCATCAGGTTTGAATTTCACATGCCTGTTTCAATTGTACTTTAGACGATGTGTAGGAAATTTATTAAAATCGTTACGTGAGAACGTAAGGTATCGGTAAAAACGTTGTTTTCTTTATTTTAATCGTTTAGCTCCGCGTTAATAAATTTTCGGCAGTTTTTTTCGGATTCACTCCCGGGCTCCAGAACGTGCCATAAGGAACTTCGTTTAAAAAGGTATATATGCGATCCCTACTGGAAATCTATATGCCACAATAATTGGCTCATTATTTAAATTAGACATATCCTTTGTTAATTGTTGATAATTATCCCCCTATTAAAGCAGACGTTTAATTATTACTTAAGCTTAAATTAAAATATCGATATTTTTTATTCGATACTAAATACTTTTATATATTTTTTTTATATTTTTAAAATATAAAAATATATAAAACAAGAACAATAAGTTTATAACAACATGGAACAAAAATTAGATGAAATAGTCGCTAAACTGCAGAAGCTTGACACAATTGAACATAAAATAGACAAACTGGAAGAAACATACAGAGACCAATATTTAAAAACTACCGAGGAAATAACATCTATCAAAAAAGACATAGCAAATCTCAACTACAAACTAAACCAATCCCGAAAGGAAAATATCATCATAGTTGGATTAAAAGAAAACAAATTAATAACTATTTCTCAAGAAGTAATTAATATCTTTAAGTTCCTCGGTCTAAATTTTCGCACTTACGACATAAAAGATGTTATTTTGTTATCCAAGGGAGATTCTACTAGTAATGTAGTGCTGGTTAAACTTTCTTCCTTCTTACTAAAAATTGATATCTTAAAGGCAAAACATAATCTTTCGAAAAGTGACAAATATTCTACCATAAAAATCAAAGAAGATCTTCCACTTGAAGTAAGAAAGACAAGGAAAGAGCTGTCCCCATACCTAATGAAGCTTCGCGAAAACGGCCATTTAGTTTCAATGAAATATAATAAGCTGCTAGTTGATGGCGTCTTCTACACTCTCGAAGAGATAGCAGAGGCACCTATCTGGATCAAATCAAAGAGACAGAGAAGCATCGAATCCACTCCAAACCAAAAAGAGAAAGAAAAGGAAGAAAAGAAAAGAAAAACGGAAAAACCCCAGCGCACAGATACCATAGAACGATTTTTTCAAAGCACGGATGGAAACCACATAAGAAGTTTGCGAGGAAATAATGAACCGGAAATTCCCAAAAAGAAGACAACTCCGCCACCTGATAAAAACAATGGAAACATATAGCAATCAGACACTCCAGAAGGAAGAAACAACTCTAAAATTAAACAACTATTATACCCAATAAACATAAAATCCAAACAGAACGTAACATCAACAAACACAGCCTCAAAAAACCAGCAAAATAGCGACGTTTGGCACGTAATTACTTACAACTGTCGTACTCTACGAACTGAACAACATCTTCAACAACTACTACATGAACTAGAGAACCTAGACTGGACAATTATAGGTCTATCCGAGGTAAGACGTAAGGGTGAAGAATATGTGGAACGAGAAGGAGACATCAGCATATATTTTAACGGCAGAAATAAATCCGAAGGAGGTACGGGATTTCTAATAAATAGAAATAAAGTTAATAAAATAACACATGTAAAAAGCTACACTGATAGAGTATCAAGCATTACTTTAATACTCAACATTAATTACACTAAAATAAGAGTTATCCAAGCCTACTCTCCAACAGAAACAGCCTCGGAGAAAGAAATTGAAGACTTCTACATGGAACTGCAGACAGCTTACGAAGATTATCCTTGCCACCATACCCTAATAATTGGTGATTTCAATTCTAAAACCGGGAAAAAGAGAACAGAACAAGGACTAGGTATATACGGTACTGGTTTAAGAAACAGGAACGGTGCCAAACTAATTGAGTTCTGTGAAATAAACAAATTGTTCATCACCAATACATTTTTCAAAGGTAACATCGAAGATAAGTGGACATGGATAAGTCCGAATGGCAAAATAAAAAATGAGATCGACTTTATTTTAAGCAGCAACATGGACATTATTAAGGAGGTTAAGGTTATTAAAGATATAGACACAGGAAGTGACCATCGCGCAGTGGGAGCCAAACTTAAGTTTAAGAACCAAAAGGCAAAACAACCAAATAGAGCAAAACGAGCCAAATTATCTGTAGAGTTGTTGATAACGCACGATTTCTGTGAAAAACTCGAAGCTATCTCAGAAGAAATAAAATCACTGTCAGACGTCAACTCATTTTACAAAGTATTTACAAGTAAATTAATGGAAGAATACGAAAACATCTGTCAGAAAGTAAAAATAAGTAATAATAACTGTAGAATTCTACCTGCTAACATAAAGAATATGATGGCAAAAAGAAGAAAATTGAAAGGAAATGCACTTAAACAAACCGAATACAAAAGTTTGTGCAAGGCTATCAGAACTAACTTGGACGACTGGTTAGAAACCAACAGGCTAGAAAAAATTAGGAAAGCTCTGGAACAAGGAACTAAACTGAATACAAGGAAAACAGATAAAACCAAGATTGTCACTATAAAGGATAGCAACGGAACAGAGTTAAGTGAAGTAAACAAAATACTCCATAGAATCAAAGAATACTACGAAAAGCTATATTGTGATGAGGAATGGTCACTGATCTGCAGAGATAGAACAGAACAAACAACAAATCAAGCAAATAACGAAGAACCAAAAATAATTGCAGAAGAAATAGAATGGGCCGTAAAACAAATGAAAGAAGGAAAAGCTTCTGGATTAGACCAAATAAGCGTTGAGATAATCAAAGCTGGGGGTCCTCCCATGAATCGAATTCTTCTCAACATATTTAATCTCTGCTTAAATTCGTCGACTATTCCAGAAGACTGGTGCAAATCAAAGCTTACTCTAATACACAAAAAAGGGGACAAAAAAGAATTAAAAAATTATAGACCCATAAGTCTTCTATCAGTCCCATACAAGATTTTCTCGAAGATATTGCTTAACAGAATTGACTCAAAATTAGGAATCGAAATTAAGAAAAATCAAGCTGGATTTCGCAAAAATTTCTCCACCTTAGATCATATCTTTGTAGTTAGCGAACTCATTAAAAAAGCAAAAGATTATAACTTTAATTTAGTTTTAGTATTTTTGGACTATGAAAAAGCCTTTGATAGAATCAAAAGAGGAGCTATAATGCAACTACTGAAAGGAAAAGGCGTGAGTGACACAATTGTAAGAATATTCGAATTAATTTACTCACAATCTACGACCCAGCTCTTTCTTAATCAAGATTCGATCAATATAAAAATAAATAGAGGAGTAGCTCAGGGAGATGTCCCCTCTCCCAAAATATTCATAGCACTTTACCAAGACCTATTAGCGACGGTAGAATGGGAAGGAAAAGGCATCAATATAAACGGTGAATGGCTTAACCACATAGAATTTGCAGACGACGTTGTTTTGATTGCCAAATCAATAGATGAAGCCAATTTTATGTTCGAAGAACTTAAACAAAAAAGCAGACAAATTGGACTAAACCTACAAACAGAGAAATGCAAATTCATGGCGATAAACGGTCCACAGATAGGCAGGAAATCAATTATCCCCTTCGAGCAAGTCGACCAATATAATTACCTAGGTCACCTACTCAGCAAAGAAGGACAGGGTGAAGAAATACAAAGGAGAATAAACCTGGGATGGAGGGCTCTTCTAAGGAACAGAAGCATTTTCAAAAGTAAAATTGAGGTCGCACTCAAGAAAAAACTGTGGGAGTCCACCGTCTTACCAGTCTTAACATACGGATGTGAAACATGGAGGTTAAACAAAAAAACTATCGACAATCTAAGATCAGCAGAGAGAAAGATGGAACGATACCTCCTAGGCTATACTCGAAGAGACAGGAAGTCAAATGCTTGGCTAAGGAGCAATTCCAAACTGGTGGACATCGTTGAGGCTATTCACAGTAGAAAGTGGAAGTGGGCAGGTCACATCATAAGAAGAAGAGAAGAAAGCTGGACTAAAGCTATGACAGAATGGGTACCTTGGGAAAACAGAAGAAACCGTGGTCGACCTACGAAAAACTGGAATGAAGAGATGTGGGAAACTTGTGGTGGTGAAACATGGGCCCGAGTAGCTTTATGCAGATCGGAATGGAAACGCCTAGGCAAAGTCCACTATGATGTTCACCTAATGGAAAAACGCATTCCACTGTTCTAAGTCTTCCAACATAACATATAACCTCAATCAATCCTCAGCATTCGCTGATTTTACGCTTTTTTATTCATATTTTTTTAAATTTTAAATCTAAAATCATGAAGCAATGTTTTAAGTATTTAAAAGTGTAAATAAAGGATTATTATTATTATTATTATTATTACTAAATACTTTTGGCATTAACTTAATAACTAATTATTATTTATTAATTGTATAGATAATATTTTAAATTATTTAAGAAGCATTGGGTTCCATCACCATTGCGTGATGACTGATTGCGACCTCTTTTAAGTTTAAAATTGTTTTTAATTTTAAATTATATCCAGATATTAAAATATAGATGTGATCAACAATTTAAAAATAAAGAAACTAATATTTTGAAGTATAATTACTTCCTTACAAAATATAATTCAAATAGAAAATCTCATAATTATTTCAATTCAATCGAAATATTTAAATATTCAATCATAAAGTGATTGAAAAATGAAAGAAAAACCGCCATCATGAAGTCGCGTGCTTTATGATTGCAGTACGCAATTATACATTTATAATTTAGACGGCAGTTATTAGATTTTGACTTTAGTATCTCATATGAAATACGTTAAGACTCATATTCATATAAGTGTTCATTACAATATCGGTACTAATGTGTACATTGATTGGTACTAATGTGTACATTTATCGGTACTAATGTGTACATTTATCGGTACATCAATAAACGTGAACTAACCTATATTGTTGTTTCATTAGTGAGATATAGTAATTTACAATAATGTAAACAATGTGCGATGTGTCAGTAATTAAAAAATCTTTACTCTCAATTTATTGAACATTTGTGCTGTTTATAATTAATTATGCAATAAGGTAGAAATGTAAAAGTGATCTAACTTGGTTTATGAAACATTCAGTGTAATTTACAATAAAATAAATGATACTTTTAATTTTTAAAGAAAAATTAAATATTGGAACTTATATATTGTTTATAACAGTGTCTATTCTTTTTATACAACTTATTACCATTGTGTAATATACAGAAAAGTATACCATGAAGTATACGCAATTGAAAATGATCTACCTTTTTATTGGTATTATATTAATGTAATTGACAGTAAAATATAAACTATGAATTTATTTTTTTTTAAATTTATCTTATTGGCTTTATTTTTGTTTAATTCAATGTAGTTTATGAATTTTAAACAGTGTTGGGAATTGCAGTAATTTATTTTCGTTTTATAAAGTTTTTTTTATGTAATTTAAAAAGTAAATTCGTACGCATAATTTGTTTACATGTAATTTAAGTGTAAGGTATCTTTTGATTATATCAATGACAATTCGTTTTATGAAAAGTTATGCTGTAACGCAGTAATGATATGTTGTTCTATCTTCCCACGAACTATAACTTCTTACCATTATCTACACTTATTGGCTTTATTTTTGTGTAATTTAATGTAGTTTATGCATTTAAACAGTATTGGGAATTGCAGTACTTTCTTTACGTTTTATAAAGTATTTTTTTATGTAATTTAAAATAAAGTAAATTAGTACGCATAATTTGTTTATGTGTAATTTAAGTGAAAAGTAACTTTTGATAATATCAATGACAATTTGTTTTATGAAAAGTTATGCTGTAACGCAGTAATGAAATGTTGTTCTATCTTCCCACTAGCTTTAACTTCTCACCATAGTGTGTAATTTACAGTAAAGAATAAAATAAAATAGAAATCGGAATGTGATCTACACTCTATTTGTTTTACATTTGTGTAATATACAATATAGTATAAATTCAGATAGAAATGTAAAGTGATTTAAACTCTATTGGTTTTACATTTGTGTAATATACAATAAAGTTTCAAATAAGACAGTAATCAACAGTATATTGGTTTTGGCTTTTATGTAATTGAAATTGATCTAAACTCTATTGGTTTTACATTTGTGTAATATACAATAAAGTTTCAAATAAGACAGTAATCAACAGTATATTGGTTTTGGCTTTTATGTAATTGAAATTGATCTAAACTCTATTGGTTTTACATTTGTGTAATATACATTAAAGTATACAATTCGAGAAATCGGAAAGTGGTTTAAACTCTATTGGTTTTACAATTGTGTAATATAATAGAAATTGGTAAGTAGTTTAATTGGTTTACATTTGGTAAACATTGGTATTACATTTGTGCTATATATAATAATGTATAAAATTAGACAGTAATCCACAGTATATTGGTTTTGGCTTTTATGTGATTGAAAGTGATCTAAAATCTATTGGCTATACTTTTGTGTAATATAAAGAATAAAATGAAATAAAAATTTAAAGTGATCTAAACTCTATTAGTTTTTCATTTGTGTAATATACAATAAAGTATAAAATAAGACAGTAATTATTGGCTTTGGCTTTTATGTAATTGAAATTGATCTAAACTCTATTGGTTATACAATTGTGTAATATACATTAAAGTATACAATGGAAGTGTGGTTTAAACTCTATTGGTTTTACAATTGTGTATTATAATACATTTTGATAAACATTGGTTTTACATTTGTGATATATAAAATAATGTATCCAGTAATCCACTCTATATTGGTTTCGGCTTTTATATGTAATTGAAGTATAATGTTCATTTTTATCATAAAAATAAGATAAGGGTGACTAAATATAAAGAATAAGATAAATGATAAAATCGAAATGAATTTTATCGCGAAGAATGTATTAAGTTATTTTGTAAAACCAATATTTTTAAAATATCTTCATCGTAAGTTTATCCGATTTAAGAATGAGATAACTCGACGAAATAAAGTCACTGTAAAAATAATACCAAGTACTCCTTCATTTGTTCCCGAAGTAGAAGATCGGACGGGTAATTTGACGAATACTGGTGTGGCGAATAAGTTGGTGAGAAAGTTCCTACCTGATCTGCTGGGAGATGATCTGGGAGAGTCTTCATCTAGAAGTGATCGTGGGACATCTAGTGCTACAGGTTTCGTCAAAAGTGCAGTTAAAAAAAGAGTTCCTAGAATCAGAGTAATGTGATAGATCGAAGCTAATTCTATAACTATAGTACATTGCGCGTCGAGTGCGGAAAGTAGCATTTTGCATGCGAGTGTGAAGTCTGCACCCGAGCGACAGCGAGGGTAGTAAAACCACACGAGCAAAGCAAAATTCCGTTTTCGCACGAGTTGCGAACCGTACTTTATCTACGATTGTTGGATTTTAATAATAAAATACAGAAAAAAAATTTTTAATAAACTTCCAGTATCTAAGTTCGTATTTCTCTTTTGATAAACAAGACATTAATTCATTAGTTGCATTTTGTGCCGAATTGATTATTTCGAGTGGCTTATTATTCTCCTCAATTTCGTCATAATGATGTAAACCAGTATTGTTTTTCACTAAAAACTCGATAAAAGAAGTTACTTCAATTAAACAAACAGCAAATTAGTTTTGTAAAATGTAAACAAATTTGCTAATGTGAAGAATAATTCTTTTTTTACTGCACTAGGGCGGAAAAAGAGGAATTATGAAACGCACATGCGCAATGAATACAAGTATCATTTTCCTCCATCTAAATAGTGATACATTGTTTATATTTCGTATCTATCGTAGATAAAATATATCATACATTAAGGCGATTTTAGATAACTCATTAATTAATAAGATGTGACTTGATTAATTCTTAACAGAGACCTAGATTAGGTAAGTCCTACTCTAAGACGAAATAATTAAAACAAATTTAAGGTCAATTTAAAGCCAAATATGCATTATGTAATGCATGTAGGCTCGATGTAAATCTGTAGCTGAAATACAAATGATAACTTCTAGCGTGATTTTTATCACTTTAACCCTCTTCCCCTTGATATTTCTGCCAAAATTTACATCAGGTATCAGGTAGTACACAAGCTCCATGTAAATTTCGACAGGATAGCATTTAACTTGTTCGGAATTTATTGATCAATATAGCTTCTTTCTTAAAGACCACATTAGAGCTTTTAAGTTACATTTATCAGGCTGTGATTCGGTCAGTAGCGACCTAGGAATAATGGTAGTAAGTAACTTGAAGGCAAGGAGATGAGAAAATAAAAGAATATGGGAATTACACCCTGATTTAGATTTTGAAAACAGGCGCGAGATAAATAAAACAAAATTAAGGTCAATTTAGAGCCAAAATATCTCATGATAGATTGGTATCGGCGTTCTGACTGGTAATTGTTTATTTTGGTCTTGGTCATAAAACCTCGTATACTATACCTATTTATTCTTGCTTGCTGTTTAATTTCCATTTTTTATCCAGACTGCCAAACTGAACAGAGGAAACGATGCGAATACCCTGCTAAAAGTGCGCCTGCGCATCTCAGACTGGGCATGCGTAGAGACCAATGATCAGCTTCTTTCCTATATTCTGTTCTGCAGTCGACAAGGCTAAAATAAACGATTATTGATAAAGGGTTTCGTAATTCTCAATATATGAGACAACAAATTAAAGAATCGTTTTAAATTAGAATGTTTTAGATGAAGGTTGGAAATGTATTGCGGAATTCATTTGTGTTAAATTTGCGACCATAACATATGGTGATATTCTCAATGCTCACTTATCAACTTATTAATTTCATGTACACAAATCCTTTATCTTTTTGACAATAAACAAACGATCTATTACCTCTATAGACTATAGACCTATCTATGTTTACGAAAAATTACCTGCACAGCTTTTTTTCTGCCAACCAGTAATATACTACGCAGGTGGCAAAGCTGGCTTGCGCCAGGAGTGCCAGCCTCTGGGGGTGAAATTTCTTGAAATAACAACCCAGACTTGGTGAGGAAGACGCTTGTTATTGGCGTCTTGCCAGGGACGCCAGGTACACTCGGTACACCATTGCAGCCAAACCTCCGGTTATATTCTACCTGCTTTTTTCAAGCCGAAAACCTTACTCATTCAAAACGGGCCTTTTTATTGGATACCTCAATTTTAATCAGACTTAGCGGATACATTGGTCGTATGTCTAAACACTTTTAACTACCTCTAACAAAGAATATATTGGACTATCCAAGAGTTTTTAACCTCAACAACACCTAAGTCAACACCCGGACAAGCCTAAGGCTCGGAATGCCCTACCGTTGAACAGGATGATGCAATACCGGCTGACGTAACCGTAACATCTGATGCAATCACCACCAGATGTGACCTAAGACCAAGGAGGAATAAAACGACCGTTTCCTCAACCAAACCTCCAGTTTACACCTAACTTAAACCTGAAGACCCAGAAGACTTAGAACTTCATTATAATTGTAACTGCGAATCCTACGAACATTGGTATCCAAGAGTTAACTCATAAGGATGTGCAACAAAGCACCACCTTAACAAGGCATATGTTGGACTATCCAAGAGTTAACTCATAAGTAGGTGCAACAACTAACCACCTCTAACAGAATATATTGGACTATCCAACAGTTAACTCATAAGGAGGTGCAACAACTAACCACCTCAAACAAGGCATATATTGGACTATCCAACAGTTATCTCATAAGGAGGTGCAACAACTAACCACCTCTAACAGAATATATTGGACATCCAACAGTTATCTCATAAGGATGTGCAACACCTAACCACCTCTCTAACAAAGAATATATTGGACATCCAACAGTTAACTCATATGAAGATGTAACAACTAACCACCTTTGCCATCTCCAGCTTTCTTCAAAAGTGACATGTTTTTTGTATACTCAGACAACTCAGTTAATTCATAAGTCTAGAGAATATAGAATTGGGGTTTTTGCCTTATTGTATATTATACTATATGGCATGTATTCTAATCATATCTGTTCAAAGTTTAAAATTCAGAATTAATATTATGAGGTACAATCGATAAATTGTTAATGAAATGACTCTCTAACTGGAGTGTCCATCTGTTTATTTAATGCTATAATATAATTATATAAGATTTGTTATGTGATCGAAATAATTTTTATAATTGAATTAACTAATCAAAATGATAATAGTTTCAATGTTAAAAATACTTGATGTATAACAATTGTGTAGTTATATAATCAAAAAATCATCAATAAGTCACATGAAATTATATAAAAAATATATACTTCTGATGTATTTCTTTACGTTATCATTTTTAATAAATGAATTTTACAAATACCGATAAAGATTATTATTATTATTATTATTAATCATTCATACTTTAAGTGTTTATTAAATTGAAACAAAAATAAATATGTATTTTTAATTGTGATTTTATATTTTTTATTTTTTATAAACCATTTATAATGTTATTTTCATTTCGCAATAAATAATATAATGGACATAATCACATAAGTGTATTTAATTGGAAATAAATCAAATTATATTTAAAAATATATCTACTTTCACGGGCCATTATTGCCTAATTTATATATACTTAATTTTCCTTCCCTTTTTTAAATCTGTCGGAATTATTTTGTTTCTTAATTTCTCCTACACGTAAAAATTGTCAAATTCTAGAATCCATCCCAAAAAGTTAGCCTATCAAAATATTTATATACATTGTGGCCAAGTCCCAAGTCTGCTCTTTGTTTAGTCCATAACCTCACTTCACTCGTACTTTCATTGGCAACACTGCTCTTTTAATTTTATTGTTTAACACTTGATCCATTTCTGAATGAGGCATAAAACAGACTTGGTTTGGGTGTGCTTCTGGATTTTGTTTTCCTTTTCTTCTGAGTTCTCTCCTTCCCCATCATCAATTTAACACCAATGTGAGTACACGTATAATACTAATGTCTTTTGCCTCATTCAGAAACTGCCCAAGTGTTAAGCAATAAAAATAGGTGTTTAACTCATGAAAAACCAAACAGGCAAACACTAAACTAGACAATATGTTAGTTACTGGACGCATAATAGCTATTTACGTACCTAGAGCAGTAAGGGCGTTATCACAGGCCGAGGGCGAAGTTTAAAAGCACGAGTGCGTTTAACGCCCGAGGCCTGTCATGTCGCTTACTGCTCGTGGTGCGTACACTATTTTATCACCCACCACATGTAAACTAATTACTAGACAAACTATTTCTGCCGTAATCTTCAAAACAATATATTAATATTAAGGTTACTTCAGTACCAAAACAAACCGCAGTTATAAAAATATTGATTGTTTCTAATTGAGTAGCTGACGCTGAGAACTACTAGCGCTTCCTACACGTCGCGGCCAGGAAGCGGTCGCTTCTCGAACTAGCAGTCTGTAAAAATAAAGCATGCATTTTTACAGGCCCAAGAGCTGTAAAATAAGACTTTACCGTCCGCTCAGGATTGGAATGTTTAGCGATAAAATAAATTAATGAGAGATCTAACGTGACGCTGCCGGTGATTTGACGTATAGTATGAATGAATAGCAGATCCAACGAAGTGTTGCTAGTAAGTATAAATGTGTGGTAAATTTGTCGTCACATTGTCAGTTGCTAGATTTAGGAACGCAGCAGCGTTCCACCCCGCCAAGTCAAAAAGTCAAAATTTCACAAAAGCTGCCAGTGTATATATTTAGGAACGCAGCAGCGTTCCGCCCCGCCAAGTCAAAAAGTCAAAATTTCACAAAAGCTGCCAGTGTATATATACTGTAGGTGACAAACTAGGGTTTTTGAGGGTCTGCAGCGTGAAATACGTACAAGCTACCTAAATAGTTTTTAAATATCTTTGTAGGCCGTGTCCTGTAGATTAAAAATAAAAAA
>KZ651166.1:277066-302399 GCA_001010745.2 Gerris buenoi | reverse complement strand
TTTACTTCTTTTCTTTTAAGCAATTAGAAGATATCTTTAATTCTTTTAGTAATTTGTTAGTAAAAATATAAATAAATATATTATATTGCGTGCATTATTCATTTAGAAGTTATGTGTGCTATAAACGTGTGTTTTGTATTTTGTTGTTATAGATTCAGTTTGCATTTTACTTATTGTTATTATTCCCAAGTTTCTTATTTGAACATTAATCTTAGTTAATACATTTATTATCTTTATTAATATGACATATAGTTATTAACTAATATCTATGCTATATTAATAAAGATAACATTTTAGCAGTTTCATTTTTCTTCCGCAAGTAGATAAAATATTGTATGCAACAAGGCAGCAAAGGAAACATTTCTGCCTCGTTTATTCATTGCCTGCCTCGGCTTCGCCTCGGCAGTCAAATAGGTAAATTCCCTGCCTCGGCTTCGCCTCGGCAGTTAATTATCGTAGCCTATCCTCGCCTTCGGCTCGGAGGCTAATCTAATCTCTCATCAGTAAAATTCCATTTTGCTGCCTAGTTACATAAATAACTATTGTTTTTTACGTCATTTTTTTTTGTCAGGACATCAAATTTGATTGCTACTATCTGTCAATATAATCTATTTAAATTGTTGTTAGTTGGTACCTGTCACTTTGTGTATTGTAGCCATCAATTAATCTACTGTGTATAATTATAGTTTCCTGTTTCCTGTAAGTGTGCTAAGCGTATCTACATTGCTGTTATAAATGCACCTGTTATTGTACCTGCATTGTTATTAGCCATCAATAAATGTTTAATTGTTTTCTTTAACTGTATCTAATTTGGTTAACGCTAACCTCTCAATCGTTGTTATCGCGTATCTACATCGTTGTTATAGATACCTATTTATTATACTGTAGTTGCCAGCCATTAATAAATTTTACATTGATTCTTATACTTATAAATGTATGTAATTTGGTTGACGCTAACCTCTCAAATCTATTTACATTGTTTATTGGTATCAGTCATTATGTTTACATTGTCGTTACCTACCGATATTATTATTTTTGTTGTTCAAATTAAGTCGAAAAAATTACATTATTTTCTTTTATACTGACCTTCAATCCCCTCCCCCCCTTCCATTATACCACAATTAATATTGAAAGGTTTTATCAATGCTATCATTAAAGTTATATCTATTAATATAAACAATACAATCCTTATCATTTCAGTCTCTTATCAATCAACTCTGGAGAGGGACAATAAAACATTTTTTTTTTCCAAAATGACTTCTTATCTTATCACGGTTTCATTTACGTAAAGCAAGTTTATATAAAGCAAAAAAATGACAAAAATAATATCATTATTACTATCTAAAACAGATGAGAACAAACGGGATTCTATTGGTGAGCTGTTAACAAAAACTTAGCTCAATGAAAATAATTTTAAATTGGTACGTAAAATCTAATATTTGTTGATTTATTATAAGAGTATATATTCTACTTCAAATCGTGATTTTTCTATGCCAAATAAAAACAGACTGCTACTGCCAATTAGTGTGGCACATAGCTTCATCGCATCCTATCACTTACTTATTTTATTATTACTTTTATTATCAAACTATTTGAAAGTTATCTAGAAAACAGGACACAACAAGTCAATGTAAACGGTCATTTAAGTGAACCGTTGAAGATAACCTTTGGAACGCCTCAAGGGACAGTGATGGCCCCGTGGCTTTTTCTGATCTACGTCAATCGAATGCTTAAGATGGAAAACACATACTCTGAAGTCATCTCCTACGTTGACGATACCTTGATATATTTCAGAGGAGCCACGTGGGAACAAGTGTTCAAAAACGCTTCACTAGGAATAAACAAAATCAAACAATGGTTCGATAATAGTTTACTTACTCTAAACCTGACAAAAACTAAATACATGTGCTTCTCACTCGACTCGCGGGGACAACCTACAGACGACTTACAATTAAAAATACACAATAAATGCGCTTCGCAATACAATACTAACTGCAACTGTGACCAAACAATATCTAGGATTAATTCAATCAAATATTTAGGAGTTATTATAGATAGTAACTTAAAATGGAAAGAACATATTAGCTGGATGGTAACAAGAGTAAGAAAAACTATGTATAGTTTTATTAGAATTAGGGATTTTGCTAATAAGTCAATATTAAAATTACTTTACCACGCTCTGGTAGAATCCGTAATAAATTATTGTATACTAGCTTGGGGAATGGCTTCCCCAACAAGTATAGAACCTGCCAACATTGTACAAAAAACTATATTGAAAATCTCATTAAAAAAGCCAAAAAGATATTCATCCGCGTTAACTTATTCTAAATCTAATGTACTCTCGATAAAATCACTATATGAAAAATCCGTATTAATACATTATTTTAATAATAATTTACCGACAGTTACTCATACTTATTCCACTAGATCACAAAGACAGAAAACTTATAAAATTCCACTTTGCCGCACAACGACCAAACAAAGACACGCCTCTTACTTAGGACCACATTATTACAACAGACTGCCAGCTTCATTAAAAAATATTAATAATATAAATAGTTTTAAGAAAAAAATAAAGCAACATCTCCTAACTAGAGAATAGAACAGATTCAATTTTTATTAAAATATAGACTAAAAAATATTGATGTAAAAATAAACGATAATTGAATCGATATAAGAATAACTTCAAAGAACTTATAATGAATAAGAATTTAACAATAAATATACAGTTTAAAAATAAAGAAATTAATAAAATAATAAAGAAATAGCCACATTACAAAACAGCATATACTCGTTTTAGAATAATATAGAGACGGGGCCCTCCCTCTAGGTGAAAAAAACACTAACTGAGGGCCCTCACCTTTGCACTGTATGAAATGTAAATTTATTTATTGTAAACAAAAATGGTGGAAATAAAGATTTATTATTATTACTTTATTGATTTTATGCTTTTACAAAGCAAGGAAGCGAGAGGTATCCGCAAAAACCTGAATTCGTTGACTTTTGCCCTTAAATATCTACTTACGCGATCACGATCTCGTTGCCGATTTTCAATGTTTTTCCGAACGTCAAAATGAAGCTATTAAAAAAATAATTGAAGCTCAAATTAGCGAATTTTCGAACAAAATTAAGCTATTGCAATGACTTCAAAATGTTTGAAAATTTTCTCTATGGAAATCCGTTTCAGACCATTCTGAATCGATTCCTAAAATATAACACTTTTTTTATGTATGTAGGTATATATATGTATTGTATGTATGTGTCACTCCAGACGATATTTCCTCTTAAGCCGTGTCCACACTATGTCGACCGATAATGTTGAACGACATTGTCGTTCAACATTATCGGTCGACATAGTGTGGACACGGCTTTAGGATGCACTTAAAAATTTCAAACAAATTTTAAAATGCCAAAAATATCAAAAGAAAGGATGAGTTCGTTGGCCAGAATTTTTGGTGTTCATTTAAGTGTCAAATTTTGACAAATTTAGGGTCAAAAATAGCATAAAAACGTGTTTTTTCCATTTTACCCCCCTCTTATATGAAAATATTATAAAAGTGTACATAACAACAATTACTGTACTCTTAAAGAGCTTTCCAACGACATACATATTAAAGGGTAAATACTATTTTGACTTTTGTACCCCGTACTCTTGTTTGCCAATTTTTTTTCACCTATCCAAATTCTAAACCAAAATTTTCCTATACTATCATAAGCCAATAATACGCAGATTTCTTGGAAAATTCGCTCATTAAGTCATAGTGCTTGATTGGACTTTATTTTTGGAACAGAAGCCATATTTATGATTAAAATATTTGTACTAATACGATTTTTTGTTAAACTATAAACAATTTCCAAAAGATGTCAATTGGTAATTGGTTGATGAAGAACTGTTTACTTTGAAATTTATATTTGCATATATTTTATTTAAAATATTTATCGTATTTTTTTTTTTTTAGCTCAGTGCTCTTACGTTTGTATTGAAGGTTGAAATCAATGTATAGTAGTATTTAAAAAAATGATAAGATTAAATTAAAAAAGTGTAAATAAAAAAATGAAATAAAAAAAAAAAAAAACATATTAATGACTTCTTTTAACATTATTTAATTATGTAATGATAATGACGTAATCATAATGAGATGTTTGATTGAAATATTTAATCATAAGTTTTAAACACTCATACAAGATTAGTAAACATATCCTCTTGAAATTATGACCTTCACTTACTCTAGAAAATTCTATTGTATTATCTTACAATGTTTAAGGTTAAATTACAATTATTACAAACTGGGGAAATTTCATTGAAATTGAATTGCACAGTTTTGCGTTATTTGTCGATGAGTAAAGAACTATTGTTTTATTTTATTAATATATTTATCATTCTTTTCTTTTTAAATACGAATGGATATTTAAATTTTATTTAAAAGCTCAATAAATTGATAAAAGAACTTGGTTCACAAACCACTTAGACTATCTCCCATTCATTTAATCGATTGGTAGGTCTTTAAATAAATTTGATAATTATATTATTTACAGTAATTAGGTGGAAAAACATGTAAATATTTTGTGATCAGCGATGCTCTCAAAACACCTTTGAAACTTTTAACCCTCGTCCAAGCTGCCGAACATAAATCGAGCAACGAGCAGATCATAGGTCTCAGTACATGCTAAGTCTGAGATGCGCATGCGCTCATCTGACTGCGCAGGCGCAGGACCAAATGCTCTGCTGCATGCTTGATCGGGTTCGCCAATCTGGATGAAGCTTTAGGGTACGTTTGATAACTCTAGCCAGGTCTACCTTTCCGCATTCGTAAATCTTCTATTGTTTTAACCGAAGTGGATGCATCTACTTCGGCTGAGCCAGTTCGGATAGTTAACCATAACATTACCTTCATAGCTTTTATAATAGTTGAAAATATTAATATTCTCCTTTCTACATTATTGTGATTTATATTTTGTTTTTGTATTTACTACTTCACAAAAACGTAAAACGATGAAAATAATAAAGTTTGTGAACGTAAGCTCTTTTCCAGCTTCACAAACGTAACTTAATTGAACTAACCTGGGTGTAGGTAATATAAATAACACGAGTTTTTCAACTCTCAACAAGTCAAACAAATAAATAAATATACGCGAGTTAAGCTCTTTTTCATTGATAGTCCAGTCAAATTAGCTCAAAATGGCGTCGTATCTTGCATTAAATCATGTAGTTCACATTTTTTTCAGGAATGTGTAGAGGATGGTCCCCTGAACAACGCCTAATAAAGTCCCATCGATTTCAGACGCCGCTAGCGGTGGGAGGGGGGGCAAAAGGTCACATTTTTCAGTTTTCGGCGTTTATCTCTAAAACGGTACGTCGCACAGAAAATGTTATTCTATTCAAAATTAAAGCTAATAAAATTTCAAACAAAAATGTAACTATGCATTTTTTTCCTACGGCCAACAGTTTTGAGGCTTTAGAGTCGACAAAAAACAGTACAAAAATAAACGAAAAAAAAACAACGAACAAAAATAAACATTTATTCACATTTTATTGTTTACATATTTTATTTGAATTTTGTTGATATTTGAATGATGTTTTAATAATTTAGTGAGGATATAAAAATTGTTTTGGGGCTATTAGCTGCTGAAGGGTGTAGGCAGCTAGAGCCTGCAGCTTCTAGAGTTGTAGAGGGGGGGAGTCAGTGCCACAGCGCTCAAACGTGACTTTTTTCAGGTTTTTGCTCATATCTCCTAAACTATTGCTCTTAGGGGAAATTTTTTTATTGAAAATTGAAGCTGATAAAATTTCAAACAAAAATGTTTGAATGCATGTTTTACCTACGACCAACAGTTTTAAAGCTATAGGGTCGACAAAAATCAGTATTTTCAAAAATTAAATTTAATGTAAAATAACATATCCCTTTCATGAATTATTTTAATGATGAGGATAGACCAATTTTTTTAGGGCTATAAGCTGCCGAAGTGTGTAGTAAAAAATTTAAATTTAAAAAAATGTGAATATAATGTTTTTTGTCGACCCTATAGCTCCAAAACTGTTGGTCGTAGGTAAAACATGCATTCAAACATTTTTGTTTGAAATTTTATCAGCTTCAATTTTCAATAAAAAAATTTCCCCTAAGAGCAATAGTTTTGGAGATATGAGCAAAAACCTGAAAAAAGTCACGTTTGAGCGCTGTGGCACTGACTCCCCCCCTCTACAACTCAAGAAGCTGCAGGCTCTAGCTGCCTACACCCTTCGGCAGCTAATAGCCCCAAAACAATTTTTATATCCTCACTAAATTATTAAAACATCATTCAAATTTCAACAAAATTCAAATAAAATATGTAAACAATAAAATGTGAATAAATGTTTATTTTTGAAAATACTGTTTTTTGTCGACTCTAAAGCTCCAAAACTGTTGGCCGTACGAAAAAAATGCATAGGTACATTTTTTTTTGAAATTTTATTAGCTTTAATTTTGAATAGAATAACATTTTCTGTGCGACGTACCGTTTTCGAGATAAACGCCGAAAACTGAAAAATGTGACCTTTTGCCCCCCCTCCCACCGCTAGCGGAACCTGAAATCGATGGGACTTTATTAGGTGTTGTTCAGGGGACCATCCTCTACACATTCCTGAAAAAATTGGAACTACATGATTTAATGCAAGATAAAAACCTAATTTGACTGGACTATGAAACTTAATAGCTCATTTAAGCTGAATTAGATTTCTGTTAATTACATAACAAGATAATCCTAGTAAGAGATTAGTAAATCTTTATTTAGATTAAAATACATAACAGCGTTAACGTATACAAGTGTGGGTACCGGTACCACAACAAAAACACAGTATACTCTGGGCCCCATTGGTTGAAGGTTTCACTGGTTGACGGTGTATGGTATATAAATCGTCCTTGGCTTGGGTATTCTCATTGTTCCTTTTTGTTTTGATAAACAATTTTAATGTGATAACAGTGTTGCGTTATTTATATCGAATAGACATAGAAAGTCATAATTGACAATCTTTATATAGCACTCTTAAATAATCATGCTGTTTTCATTGAAAGATGGAATAGTCTATAATTTAAAATAAACTCATTAAGTGTTGTAGTAGTTTATCATGTCCATACTATATTAGCTGAATGTTGAATTGTTGATATTATGTCAGCCTGTGCTGGCAACACATTTAACAAACGAACCATGACAAACTTGATGACAACTATAACCTAAAATGAGAAGGCATTTGGCTCCTGCTTGTATTAAAATAAATAAGAGTTAATGTTACTGGCGAAGCCAAGCCAGAAATCATTTAAAACTGCAAACTTCCTTGTCAGAACATGTTTTACCAAATAACTTTAATATATGTACAATAGATATTTTACAAAAACAGATCTGTTTTTACTAGTCGTAACTAATTTTGACAGACACGAAGCAGATAAAGATAGTTTGGCCTATCCTACACTATATTCTTGCAATTATTAGTATTGACTTTCGAAAGCGCAGGAAAATCAAAATAATGTGGTGGGAAGCCAATAAGAGCACTAAATTTTGAATTAGAGAAGGTCGAGCCAACTAGGAAAATAAAAATTCCATTCGCCTTGAGGCTTTATATTTTCCTTGCCATAGGTTGGCCAACCTAAAGTGTGTAAATAAATCTGTTACGACAAGTTTACCTTCTGAGGTACCTATTTGATAACTGCTGAAGAAAATTGATTCAGTGATTAAATTTTAATGAATACCTACGTTAAATTATCCTTTAAAACGAACAAATAAATGATGCAATTTGAAATGGGCACAATCAAATACTACTGATCCATTTCAGTAAAAATGTATGTTTTGTAAAAAATATACTGAAAGGGAATTCTGACTATTATAGTCTTTTTGCTTTCTCATATAAAGAGAAAGTATTGTGATGGAGCGAAAATTGGAATTTGAGATTTTGATGGATTTAAACGTTTTGAGGTCACCTTAGTCCAAAAAGAAGGTTTTAAAAAATGTCTGTCTGTCGTCTGAGCAGACGCCTGGAGCCTAAACTGCAGGACCGATTTTGGCATACACGTTTAAAATAATCATACCCCAAGGCGAAATCAAGAAATTGTTTTAGCTCCAAATTCTGAAAAACGTGAGAAATAAAAAATCCCCGAAAAGGGTTCCGACAATTTAAGAATGGCAGGCAGCAGAGAAAAATAGACTCCAGCGCCGGGACTTGAACCACGGACCACTATATTATAATAATTATAAATTTGCTTTAAATTAAAATATAAATCTCCGTAGTATGAATACTACCTAAAATTTAAAAATGAAATTTCTACAAGACATTAATATTAATAGACGTTAGATCCGGTTTTATGCGGTTACTAACTGGCTCTCCAAATTGCCTGGAGGATACAATGAGTTGGTAGTAATAACATCTTTATTACATCGTGCAGCAATGCTACCAACAATACTACAATACAATGACTTAATCATTAACTTAATTCAATTATTGTGAAATTAACATGAAACAACAAATAAGTAGAAACAATGTAATATTTAACTGCAGTTAAAACTCTTTTTTATGGGGATATAATGACTTGAATGTCCTTGTTATCCTAACGAACATATAATTTTTTCATCAAGTCATATGAGCAGATTATTGCAATTTTTTTTTATCTATTACTTCTTATTCATTTTTTTTTTTCTCACATACGTAATATATAAGAAGAGAAAGTATTGTAATGGCGCAAAAATTCGATTTTGAGATTTTGATGGAAGTCGTTTTAAATGTCTGTCTTTGTCTGTCCTCTGTCTCTGTGTGTGTCTGTTGATTGTAGTTTGTAGTCTGTGCAGATACGCGGAGCCTTGAAACTATTGGGCAATTTTAATGAAATTGGGTATACAGCTTCCGAATTCATATCGAAGAACACCGAGGAAAAATCAAAAGAATAATTTTAGCTTCAAATTTAGGATGGCTATCCCCCAAAAATATTCTAAATATATGTGTAAAATAATAATAAAAAATCTTGAAAATAGTTCAGACGTTTTTGATTATAAAATTTTAAAAATGTAGTACCTAAATTTTTATTCGAGTTGAATTCGTATACAACACGAAGCTTCCCTTGAGAAAATCTAGCAGAGAACTCATTTAAGTACGCGATAGAACGCTAGGAAGCTTTTCTGGCATATATTTATTTAAAATAAAAAGTCGAGTCATGCACCATGGCTTAATGAGCGAATTTTCAAAGAAATCTGTGTATTATGAGCTTATGATAATATAGGAATATTTTCGTTTAGAATTTGGATGGGTGAAAAAAATGGTACACACGACACATGGGTACGGGGTACAAAAGTCAGAATAGTATTTACTTGAAGGGATGCCCATCGTTAGAAAGCTCTTTAAGAGTACAGTTATTGTTGTTATGTACACTTTTATCATATTTTCATATATGCTTAATTTTCTTCGAAAATTCGCTAAAAGACATTAATTTCGTCTACTATTCTTTGAAGTATTAAAAGATCTTTTCATTAAAAATTAAATAATATAATATCGTCATCGTTGGTAATATTAATAATTGTAGTGTATCTACAAAGGTTATATGTGCCGCATTAGTTAGCAGTCTATTTTAATGTTTCTGTTCTATTTTCTATTGTATAATATAAAGATTTTTGTTACATATAATTTTATGTGTAAAAATAGTTATAAAACTAAAAATACTATGAAATAATTGAAGACATAGTTTGAATAATTGAAGGCATAGTCTGAGAGTGACAGGATGATAGATGTCCAGTTTGACAGCTTGTGTTAACCTTCCCTGTCACTTAATGCTTTTTTTTTTCTCTTCCAGTTATTTCATTTTGTCGTATTTTTATATTTTTTACATTATTTTGTGTACCGTTTGTTATTTAATGACTATTCTAATGTAATTGCTCTTTCATGGAAATAACTCGTCCAAGAAATAAATTAGGTTTTTGAGTTCTATGAATTACCCTTTTAAACTTTAATTTTATTGAATAATAAAACAATTTTAACTCTATAGTAAAAATTAAACGTTTACAATTTAAAAATAAATATTAATAATATAGGACAATTGAGGGGCCGGCGTAGCTGAGTGGTTAGCGCCCTAGCTCTGAAACCAAGGTCTACCCCGACGTGAGTTCGAATCCCGGAGGGGTCAGACATGTTTCACACTGATGATCTCATCGAGTAGATGAGTAAAGTGGTCGGATAACCCCCCTGTCCTGTAATGACCCATTGAGCTGTCGAACGGGACTAAAATCAAAAAAAAAAAAAAATATAGGACAATTAAGACAAAGTCGAACAAAATTTCCTCCTATTATATTTCCTCATAATATTCCATTTAATCTATTTTAGCCTCGTCCATACTGCCGAACAAAACAGAGAAAACAACGCATGCCCAACCTGAGATGCGCAGGCGCACTTTAGACTGGGCATGCGCTGATACCAATGCTCGGCTCGTTTCTTCTGTTCGGTTCGGCAGTCTGGACGAGGCTTTATACATAATATATTTAAGTTTGATATGTTAAACAGGCGATTATTTATATTTTATTTGCGATTTTCTGCAATGGTGCCCCAGGGTAGCATTTTAGGTCATATCCTTTATTCCATCTATACTTCCGACATTCTCCTGCATCCCTCAACAGTTTATGCTTCCTTTGCCGACGATAAGTGCATTCTATTCGTACATCGTACATAAGTCCCCACGTACCACGTATCCTAGTACTCTCCTCGAAACCTGGTTCAAGAAATAAAACGAAAAGCTCCAATGTGACCTTCGCTTTGAAGCACGGTATATGTGAACCTGTAACCTTTAACCAAATCCTTATTCCTCATTCCAATTCCGTCCGCTACCTGGGTCTACACTTGGATCGTCGTTTAACATGGGCACATCACACTAAGCATAAACGTCAAACATGCAATACACGCTAGAAACTTTTTTCACAGACTCATGCACAACAATATGCAAAACAAAGTACTCATCTACAACTCAATAATTAAATCAGTATGGACGTATGGCCTAGAACTCTAGGGTTGCACCAAACCTTCCAATTCCTATCGCATCCAATCCCTCCAATCCAAGATCATAAGAAAAATAGCTGACGCTTCCTTCTTTGTATACAATTTTATCCTTCATAACTACCTCAAAGTACCTTTTGTCCGTGAACTAGCTATTTCCAGATATAAATCCTTCCACGACTCCCTTTCCGACCATTCCAATCTACTAGTCCACAGTCTGTTTTCCCGCACCATTCCCGACAATCCTCCCAGACGCCTGAGGCAGTGGCCACGTGACCTCTATGTAAATGGTATGAGGTATGTAAATAACATAGTGTTCAGCTTCACCTGCATGTTTTAAGAATGTATACCTAATATATGTACTTGGCTAATTAAACTAATTAAATTTTTGGCACACAAGTTCGTATAGGGTCTTGGGCTTGCCAAAGGGATTATACTACATAACATATCGTCACCCTAATGAGAAAACCTCGTAACTCCATATTTTATGAAATTAGGGTTTTTATTGTATCTGGTGGTAAGACCCAAAACTCACAATTCTAGATCACCCCCATAACAAAATCTTGACTACTTTTTACGAAATCAAAAAAAGAAAATTCTCGTATCTCCATTGAAATGAAACTGATTCGGCAATCCTCGTAAATCCGAGTTTTGTTAAACCTCGTAAATGCTTTGTGGCTGCAGGCAGTGACAGAAAACCTCGTAAGTCCAAATTTAACCTATTGTAATGAAACCTTTTTTTGGTCATTTGGCGAATTAAAGGATTTTTACTGTGTTTTTTTACACACATTTTTATGACTTTTTAAAATATGTCCAGAGCAAGGGCGAAACTAATTTTTAGTTCCTTAGTTTTTTTTGTTTTTTTTTTTGTAGATTCCTAAGTAAAAATTGAGTCCCTCTATTGTAGACAAAATACAAGCAAACTTTATTTAGAACCTGGTTGGTTGTCACACTCTGCTAAACTCTTACGATGATTGGTGCAAGAAGAGAAGTATAATTCCTTTATCAATTGCCAAATCAAGAAAATAATTTCTAATACATTTCAAGACCAAAATTTAGTCCTTTTCACCAAAAAAGATAGATGCGAACTTTGCGTGATGTACGAATCCAAGAAAAGTAAGAGTTTATTGTACAAATAAAGGAAAAATTAAAAAATCCGAAAAAATCTGGTTCTTTGTTCCTTTAAAGGCTAATAGAAAAAACCACGTATTCAAAATATTGTGAAAATTGTAAACAGTGCCACTAGAGCTACCTAGTGGAGAATTTTAAAATGGAAACGTGATTTTGAGAACATTTGTTTAGTTTGATTTGACAGTATTAACTATTATCTTAAAGTGCAAATATATTTACTCCAGATCGGAAAGTTATACGAAAGATTACAAGAACAAATAAAGAAAAAAGACCTAAGAACAATCAAACAAGAACAAAGATAGGAAACGAAAAATTGTTTGGGGCCATGAAAAATTACTTACAAAAAGAAGTGAATTCTAACAAAAACACTAGNGGGGCCGGCGTAGCTGAGTGGTTAGCGCCCTAGCTCTGAAACCAAGGTCTACCCCGACGTGAGTTCGAATCCCGGAGGGGTCAGACATGTTTCACACTGATGATCTCATCGAGTAGATGAGTAAAGTGGTCGGATAACCCCCCTGTCCTGTAATGACCCATTGAGCTGTCGAACGGGACTAAAATCAAAAAAAAAAAAAAATATAGGACAATTAAGACAAAGTCGAACAAAATTTCCTCCTATTATATTTCCTCATAATATTCCATTTAATCTATTTTAGCCTCGTCCATACTGCCGAACAAAACAGAGAAAACAACGCATGCCCAACCTGAGATGCGCAGGCGCACTTTAGACTGGGCATGCGCTGATACCAATGCTCGGCTCGTTTCTTCTGTTCGGTTCGGCAGTCTGGACGAGGCTTTATACATAATATATTTAAGTTTGATATGTTAAACAGGCGATTATTTATATTTTATTTGCGATTTTCTGCAATGGTGCCCCAGGGTAGCATTTTAGGTCATATCCTTTATTCCATCTATACTTCCGACATTCTCCTGCATCCCTCAACAGTTTATGCTTCCTTTGCCGACGATAAGTGCATTCTATTCGTACATCGTACATAAGTCCCCACGTACCACGTATCCTAGTACTCTCCTCGAAACCTGGTTCAAGAAATAAAACGAAAAGCTCCAATGTGACCTTCGCTTTGAAGCACGGTATATGTGAACCTGTAACCTTTAACCAAATCCTTATTCCTCATTCCAATTCCGTCCGCTACCTGGGTCTACACTTGGATCGTCGTTTAACATGGGCACATCACACTAAGCATAAACGTCAAACATGCAATACACGCTAGAAACTTTTTTCACAGACTCATGCACAACAATATGCAAAACAAAGTACTCATCTACAACTCAATAATTAAATCAGTATGGACGTATGGCCTAGAACTCTAGGGTTGCACCAAACCTTCCAATTCCTATCGCATCCAATCCCTCCAATCCAAGATCATAAGAAAAATAGCTGACGCTTCCTTCTTTGTATACAATTTTATCCTTCATAACTACCTCAAAGTACCTTTTGTCCGTGAACTAGCTATTTCCAGATATAAATCCTTCCACGACTCCCTTTCCGACCATTCCAATCTACTAGTCCACAGTCTGTTTTCCCGCACCATTCCCGACAATCCTCCCAGACGCCTGAGGCAGTGGCCACGTGACCTCTATGTAAATGGTATGAGGTATGTAAATAACATAGTGTTCAGCTTCACCTGCATGTTTTAAGAATGTATACCTAATATATGTACTTGGCTAATTAAACTAATTAAATTTTTGGCACACAAGTTCGTATAGGGTCTTGGGCTTGCCAAAGGGATTATACTACATAACATATCGTCACCCTAATGAGAAAACCTCGTAACTCCACTAAAAATTTACCTGACATCAAATTTTTTAATATATTATTGTACAAACCATTTAAAATAATTTTGATAAAATGTAGTAAAATTTTAGATCAATAACATGATTTGGAAAGGAGATAGACAGTTTTTTTCACTTTTCTCAAAAACACTTAAAAAGGAGTTACAAGGTTTTCTTATTAGGGTGACGATATGTAATGGATACCGCGGGATTAGTCTGCAGTTACATGAGCTGTATAAACTTTATAACTGGCGTAAACAACGATCACTTCACATACCTATTATATTAATATGGCGATGAAAGTGAACTCACCGAGCGAGGTGAATACTTAGCTTATAATAGCATAAATAATAAATAATAAGGAAAAACTATACGTTTAATATACTCTCTACAAACTTTTTTCATTATATCTAATCTGTTTTTAACTAAGGTCAGTTCGTGGTTCGTGGTATAAAGTAATTATTTTCAGTGATAAATATTATTACAAATTGTTTCAAGTAATTTTAATTTATTATTATACTATCTAACTATCTACAGAATGGAAACACTATGTAAAGATACAATGAATGTAATTTTGATAACAACTAAATACAAAAATGATTTCAAGTAACTTTACATTACATATTACTATTTACTGAATGGAAACACTATAATAACACTTATGGATAAAGTTATTATGAATGTCATTTTTGATAAAATAAAAAATACAATGAATCGAATTCGAATATGCGTTAAATCCGATATTATAATCGGATAAAAGGTATAATTCGATAAAATAAGTTTTATCGCATCGAATTTTCAATCGATGCGACCGATTTTTCCATATATGGATCGATTTTTCAATCGATGCGATCAATTTTTCAATGGAAACTATCGATTTGAACATTCAATCGAAACGATCGATTTAATTATTTATTTGACGATCGAAACGATCGATTTTTCAATCTATTTGATTATTCAATCAAAACGATCGATTTTTAAAATTTTATTTTATTGTGTAATAATAGTAATAGGTGTTTATTCAGTGGCGTAGCTATAGGACATTGGGGCCCCCCGCAAGAACTTTTCGGGGCCCCCTCCAAAATAAAATTGACGAGAAAAAAAAAGGGGAAAAAAAACCTTTAGAACTGAATGGGGGCCCCTAGACATATCTTCTATAATTATAGAAGTATAATATTCCAAGCTCTAAAAATATAAGATTTTATTATCCTCTAAGGGGGCCCTCTTCGACATTGCATTAAAACACTAACAATTAAAAGAAAAGGACAATATCCTCTAAAGTGTAATTGGGTTTTATATTACACTGATTTGGATTTATAAATATAATAAAATTTAGTGATTATATTTGAATATTTTATCTGGAGTTTATGTTTTGTTGTATTTATATCTATTTATATTTTAAATGTAGCTTCTATATTATTTTTGCTGATAGTATCGTAACTCTTTATCTAGAAGTTCGATTACTTTTATACAGATGAACCAATAATAATCTCTTAATCCGTGTTTAGTGCAGGAGTCGTCTAAATATAGAGAAAGAATAAACTTTAATGTTATATTTTTAAATGCTGCTAAATACCGATTCATCTATCACAGATCACAGAATCTTTAGAACGACAAAGCTAGAGAGCTGAACTTTTCCACGGATAATAAGCACTAAAAATTTTTCTAACATCAGTGGGTTTTTATTTTGATAAAAATAATCTGTTTGTTATTGACTTTGATACGCATGACAACATAACCTCTTATCACCTTGATCCGACTTCATGATTCAATAATGCCACTATTTATATGCAAAATTAGATATGACGATATCTCTAGAACCATTTGAACTAACTGCAACATTTAAATACATATGTAGTCACCCTTTTATGATTTATACATTTTTACAATTTTAGTAAACGAGTTTTCCAATTTTGATTCCATATCCATTTTGATTCAATATGGCGGTCATATATACGTATTTGATCCTAGCCCTCTCACTAACATAATTATCACCACTTCTTTGCAAATCATTGTCTTTTGATCAAAATATAATTATTGATGTCTGGTAAAAGGATTTTCTAAAATTTATTTCCCTAAGAACAGAAATTGGGGGTAACGTAAAAAGAAGGAAAATTGCCTGCATTTTTCAGCAATTTTCCATTTTGCTGCCTAGTAACATTAATAACTATTATACTAGGTGAGGGGTGCTTAATACTTAATAAACAAGGGGGAAGGAATTTAGAAAACTCTATTAAATATTAACATTGCAAGATAAAAAGAACTTTTTATATACTACGTTTTAAAATTTTCTGTCATAAACCATAAATTTAAAACCTGTCAAAATGAAGATTGTAAACATAGAATAATACTATATATGTTCTATATATAGTATTATTCTATGTTTAGAATAATAGAAGGAGCATAGAATCGAAATCCTAAGCAATTACTGATAAGAGGCTGAAGCCAACTTTTGCCGAGAGGTGGTTAGAACGGTTAGAGTTACGGTAGTAGGTGGTTAGAACGGTGGTTAGAACGGTTAGAGGTGGTTTAGAAGTTAAAACATAGAATAATACTATAATATACAGAACATAGAAGGAGCATAGAATCGAAATCCTAAGCCTAAGCAATTACTGATAAGAGGCTGAAGCCAACTTTTGCCGAGAGGTTGTGTCCCTTAGACCAGAGGACCAACATAACAACACTCTTTTTCATTTAAAGCCCGCTCACAAACGTCAAGAAAACAAGCCCTGCCATTGGTTATTGTTTACGTTTCACTCAGACGTCATTTTTTTCAACTCGCCCGGCATGATATAATAAACATTATTTTTAGGATATTTCAAGCTCAAATAAGATAAATCAAAACAAAAATATTACAATAAACTAAACTGACTATCAATAATTATAATTTAATAAAAAAATTAAATTAAAAAACCGAAGGCAAATAATTTTTTTAGAGTTATGACGTCACAAATTACAAAAATGAATTTTTAGAACGCAGATAAGGTACACAACCAAAGTTCCAAAGTTGGCTTCAATGTTATCAGTCCTTCTATATATAGTATTATTCTAAGATTGTAAATATGGGACATGCCAAAACAAATAAAATAACTTTCGGATTTTTTAGGAAAACTAACTTTCCATTCTGCACAATTTGCTAAAAACGAATTAAATTTTACTGAAAGATGGATAAAAGTATTCAAATAATGCATTGTCATCGTGTTCTGAGCTATTCTAAAAGTTTCAAATGTCTAGCTACTCGGGAAGTTAGTTAGAAATCGATTGCAAGATTTGTACTGGACAAACAAACAAAGAAGAAAGCAAGCTAATAAAAACGAACTAAAAAAGGTAGATTTATCCTGGCATTAACTATTATTAGGTTAAACAAATTAATTAATTGGAACAGCTGGTGGTGAATTATTTTTAACGGAGGGGACTCACACCTCGGCATCAAGGGGGGGGGGGGGGAGTTGACACGATTTGCAAGAACTGATAACGTGATAAGAATAAAAGGTGTTGGAGCACAGAGATAAAAGACGATTCCTTATCTCGCTATCTTTCTTTATTTGAGTACATATTTATTGTGTACAGTAGGAATAAACAGTAGGGTTATTCTAACATTAAACACTGATTTTTTTTCTGAGATTGATGAAATTTTGCATGCTTGACCTGTAAAACAAGAGGGAGGTCATTATCTACATCAGACCTCATTATTATTATTATTATCATTATCTACATTACCCCCCTCCAGGCAACGCAGGGTACTCCACTAGAAGCTAATTGTTTTATTTTGTAAACAACTCATAAGAAAACATATTTAACATCATTTATGAAAAACAGCGACATTTATTAAACCTAACGATTTCAATTAAAACATAAATAATTTACGTTCTTAATTTAATCACTCTATTGCTATTTCAGCAAATCGTTAAGGTTAATATTTAATGTAAAATTAAAACAAATTAAAATTCAGTTTTTTCCTTTTTGCTGTTGGTAGTTATTTAAATGATACTTACTCATTTTAAATATAAACTCAAAGCCTATTAGTTTATTGTGCTTAACTCGTATTTTACACGAATGAATATAATTGATCATAATTATTTATGTGCTACAATGCTATAAGCAGTTTCAATTCAAAGCACTTTATACAATCGGTTGTAGCGGTGATAAGCAGAACTAATTGTCAGTCTTAATATAGGTGAGACCCATTAATAACTTAATTTTCCTACTACGAATTCAGTTAATCTTACTTCATTAATTCGTAAAATGTTTTAAGTCTACTAATGCAAAACACAATAATAATTATCCAATTTTCTAAAAAAAAGTCCTATGGAAAGAACATTTAAAGTGTCTATTATATCCCTTTCAAGATCGGAAATCAAAAGCCACTGTTGCACTTCGGGAAAAGAAATCTTTATATTGTTCTGGCATTATCGCTATTAGGATGTGTTATGTTAATACATATTTAATATATTATACACATTATATTATATTGTATTATTGCAAGGAAAAAAAAGAAGAAGAAACATTTTTTGTAATCTTGAAAGTCGTTTCAAATTTTAAAATGGAACCCCTTAGTTTTGAATGAATAACCTAATTAACACCTCTTTGTAATTTGGAATTAATGTGCCGAATCGAGACTATATTAGTATATATTTATTGAAATAAATAGTTAAATTATGATTTTTTTAAAAATGATAATAAATTCAAGTTAAATTTGTACAGCTATAATTTTCTGCTCTTTTAAACCTCTCAAAAAAAATAACGCCAAAAAAATGTAGATCTACGATTAACATTAGTTTTTTTCAATTAATTTTTATTCGATTTCTTAAATCCACCGTGATGATTCAATCACTGGTATTTTAAGCCGGACGTATGTTCGCTTGTCGCTTATTTACGGACGCACTTCGTCTCACTTGAAAACAATTATATTTTTATCCGCAAATTACTTAATGGAATCTCGCTTTGAAACCGTGCCTTTTTCCCCTGTATAAAAATACAAAATGTACTTAGGTTTTATAAGTTTACAATGAGACTGGTTGTTTGTAGGACTGCCCCGGTGCAGATATATTTCCTCGTCAATATAATTGTTTAAGACTTCTTCTCTTCTGTCCTGAATTACTATTATAAGAAAAAATAGGAATTGTATTATAAAAATCGTACTTATTTTCTCGGTAGTTTTTTTAAAAAAGGAACATTATAGAGTGCTAAGTTTTTAAGAATTGTATCGATAAAAACGAAAAACTCAAGTTATTTTCTGATATTTGTTTTCTTGCCAGATTCAGTTTTGAACGTTGGATACCTCAGACCGGACTCGTAAATTTGGAACTGAACGATGGCCTTTGAGAAATTATCGGATTTCTGCGGATCAAAATTCTGGGTGAGTTTTTAATTATCTTTAAATTAATCTTAAATTTATATGTTTCTTCTTTAAGTATGTCTTATTTAAAATTCTCTTCTGTTTTTGGCTATGTACTTTGCCTCTCTACCTGAAATAAATATCATTTTGTAGAGGAAGCAACAAGGTTGGGTAAGGCCCTTGGCGGCAAATAATGCCTAATTTGACCCTCGGCCATTTTATTGTTATTTCGGTAAATTTCCTCTGAATGACCTACTTAATTATCAATCTTACAAATTTATTAAGATTGGTTTTTAATCGTTCAATTTACTTCCAAAAAGCCTTATCTGTTTAACACAACGATTGTTTTATTTAAAATTAACATTTTCCCTTTAATTGGAAGGTTATATTTAACAGGTTATTTTAAAAAGTTAAAACCAGGACTTTTTTTTACCATGGTGACTAAAATCTCTTATTCACTTCTCCAGTTGAACTACATAATCACATTTAATTAAAAAACTGACTATAAATTAATTAGAAGTAATATTCATTATAAAAATATAAAATTTTGTTTGTAGCATACAAGATGCAAACTATTATTGCGTTAACAATAGGTTTGTTCCAACCACACTTCAAACTAGTTTGAAACTGTCCGACGCATGCGCATCGGACCAAAATTGAACCCTTGTTGCTTATGTGCATGTGTCGGACAGTTTCAAACTAGTTTGAAGTGTGGTTGGAACAAACCTTATATTTGGCTAATTCGGATTGTTCGTGCCATCGAAATTTCTTCGAGTTGGACCTTTACCTGATTTTTATACAGGAGGGTTGTTTTCTTTAGGAAATGAGCGGAGAACTGCGAAGCGGCAATTGCAAATTCAAGGGTACACAATATTTAATTTAATATGCGGGATTTTATCACCTAAGCTCAAAGTGGTAGCACTTACAATTCGAATTTACCCTATAGTTTTTTTTATGAATGTTGAAATTACGTAATTGATGCACGGGAGGTGATTCATATTATATTGAGTTAAAGTAACTTTGACAGTGCTGCAGTTTTAGTATCAATATATTTAATTTGCTAGATTTTTACACATTATGCTTTTAAGAGGGATGCTGTGAGTGAAGAACAGTACTGTATCATGGGTATGACCCCATACTTTGCACAGTTCACTAATTAGCTTCTTTTTTTAAAAAAATCAAATTATAATCATTATTAACAATGGGAGACAGACAGTTAAAAATAGACTTCAGCGCCGGGATTTGAACCACGGGTCTCTGTATTTCCAGTACAGTGCTCTTACCAACTAAGCTACGCGGAAGAATGATTTCTCACTGCCGTAACCGATAACTATTCCCCAACTCCAAGCTTTCAATATCCATACAAATTTAGCAAGTCAATTTATGGCATTATACAGAGACCCGTGGTTCAAATCCCGAAGTCTATTTTTCACTGTCTGTCTCCCATTGTTAATAATGATTATAATTTGATTTAAATTAATTTAAACTTTCCGTAGTATGAAAACTACCAAAAACTTAAAAATTGAATTTTAATTAGCTTTCTTCGGTGGTACTCTGTTCAGTGGTATGATTCATGTAGTGGCTGGAACTCTCTACCATGAGGCTGGTAAAAAGAGACTAAAATAGGTCCTAATTACTAGGCACAAGTTAGTGATTTTTGCCCTACCCGTCTAGTATTAGAACAGGACTTACTACTACTACCAATACTGTAGTAGGGGTAGTAAGTAAGTAAGTAATCCATTTATTGACACAGTTTTTCTTACATGTATATTACACATTTTAATTACAATATCAAAGAAAAATATCCAAGAAAAACATTAGTCAATTCAGCCTACGGCAGAGTTATTTTGGGGTTTTCCCCTGCATTTACCGACATCAGTACTGTTTTCCTTGTAATAATTTTCAACCCAATTTCTTTAGCTTTAACTTCTAAGTCCGTAACCATAATTTGCAGTTCTTCTTCAGATTTTTCTACCAGAACATCATCCACATTGGGGTAGTAGTATTCCTTAATTTCCTTATTCTTTGGAAAATAGAATATATTCTGTCCTCTGTATAGGAGTAATAATATTTATTAGTCTAAACAACTGTTTGATGGTATTAGTGATAATACCGAGGCACCATCAATGTTACTGCAATTGTTTGAACAACACATTGAATATGGATGCGTTCAAAGTCCTTAAATGTGAAATGAGGGGTCACCTTCATTGTTAGAACCCTCCAGTCTCTGGGAAGCAATGTTCCTCAGAGCTTCAATATAGGGTTTTGTTTTGCTAAATGCCTTGAGATTGTTACTTACAAAATTGTATGAAATCAATTAACTGTAAGTCAACGATATCCTAATGTATCACGCTTATTTTGTTTTGTATGCAACAGTATACTTGATTTTCATTATAGAATTGTAAAATGTCTGAAGAAAAAGGCTCTTTCACTGTAACCCAGTTAAAATTATCTTGACAGTTCTGCCTTCTCACTTATGCTGTTATAATATTGAACTCAACAATTAATATTATTATATGTCTACACTGTAGGAGGATAGGAACATGTTATTCTTTTATCTAAGCAACTCTCTGACTACGAATTCATCCATATTGAGTATTCTTGTTAATATTCCTTTGTCTTAACAGTATATTGAACAAGCTCTGCTAGTGCAGCATTGGCGTAGCTATTATGCCTCTAAAGGGGCCCCTAAGATATTAATTTTATATTTGGAGGCCCGCCCCGTTGCAGGCCCATGTGGGCCCATAGTTACGCCAGCGTAGTGATACTACGAAAAAAAACTGTACCATGGACTAATTATATACCCTATACCACCTAATCCCCTTGAGACACTTCTTATCGAGGCTCTACTGTATTTCTTATCTATCATTTTTCCTTCCCCTAACAATTTTTTTGTAATTTGTCTAATTTGGTTTCTTTTTGTTGTCGCAGGATGCCAATATAACTTGGTATACAAACGATCCAGAGTTGACATCCTGCTTTGAACAGACTGTGTTAGTGTGGGTGCCTGTTTTATTCCTATGGCTGTTTCTATCTTTAGATCTCTACTTCACGTTGACAAGCAAGTCTCGAGATATACCTTGGACTTGGAAAAATATCTCCAAGTTTGTAAGTATCTTTCAATTTTAATTATTTTTATTTTTTTTTATAAATAGAAAATGTAATTATTGTGCTTTGAGTTAACACAGTTGCGATAACTAAACTAGGCAATAACATTGAAGTGTCGCAACAACAAAATGTAAGTTCTCTATTTTAACTAGATTTCAGACAATTTTGTGTTAACACCACATCTAGTTGTCTTTTTACAAAAGCAATGGGCAGCTCTGACATTGAAGTAAGGATACTGAAATAGAGTATTAAGGAAGTTTATAATCATTTGTCATAGTTGAAGATGTATGTGGGAAATATAAAGATAAGGGTAGATAAGGTAGTGGAGTGGAGGTGCTTAGCTGACCCCTCTAAACTCTAACTGCTTCATTCTGTCACATTCCTCCTTTTTAAGTATTATTATACAGTTAACTTTCGATAACTCAAATTTCAGGGGTAAATAGAAATAATTTCAAAATAAAAAGAACTTTTTACATATTACGTTTTCAAATGTTCTGTTGAATCATATATGAAATGATTAATATATATTTTTCATTGTTATATAATATAATGTTAGTGAAAAAAATAGTTCCGAATTTGTACTAGTCTTACAATTAGAATTGATTTTGACAGAACCGGAAAATTGAAAAGAGAGCCAATAAGAATTCGAGATTTTGATTTATAGAATGTCAGATGACACAATCTCGACCACTCATTGCATCTCGACTCAATTTTTATTTCTATTTTATCTCTAATCCAATTTTATTTCAATTTTCCTTGACTTTCCAAATCAATTCTAATTATGAAACTACTATAAATCTGTTTTTTTTTTTTAAATTTAAATTTATTTGTTTACTTTTCTTTTTTCGCTGTCATTTAATGTTTACCTCAGTAAAAAAACACAAATTTGAAACCCGTCAAAATGAAGATTGTCAAAATAATTGGATGTGACAAAACAAATAAATTAACTTGCGCATTTTTTCCGAACTAAATTTCCATACAGCAAACTTGCTGAAAACAAATTAAATTCTGCTGAAAAATGACTAAAAGTATTAAAATAATGCATTGTCATCGTGTTATGAGCTGTTCTGAAAGTTTCAAATGTCTAGCTACTCGGGATGTTAGTTAAAATTTGATTGCAAGATTTGTACCGGACAAACAAACAAGAAACCAAGTTAATAAAAACGTAGTAAAATTAGAGTTTTTCGACTAATCGAGGTCTAAAATAACCAACTTCGAGTTAAAAAGATTCCTACTCAAATAATAAACCAGCACCAAGAAATACATGGAAATTAAACTAAAACTAAATACATATTTTGTACTCTTCACTGAGCCGTCTAATCCACTTGCTTCATCATTACTTATCCAGAATTTTTAGGATCGTTGATAAAGTATTTGGCGGTATGCCGAATTCTCGAAAGAAGAGAAGCAATAATTTGTGACTGTACTGTATGACATGGGAGAACTCTACTACTCTAGTAATGTATGGTATTGTCAGGGTCAGGTGTAGGACTGATAAGCATGTGGGAGAGGGGAGAGCCCTCCAAATAAGCACGTGGCTCTGATAATGTAGGCACCTGTGAACTTCGAGTTATAGAGAGGATGGAATCAAAACTTCAACTTGAGGTTGCCCACGGCTACAAAAACAAAATAAATTTGTCTTATAGAGGTTTTAATTTTAAAAATTTTTGACTTATAGAGGAAATAATAAAGGCAAACACTATAGGAAAATGAAGGGGATTTCGAGAAAAATCGAAGAATTCGAGATATTGAGGTTCGAGTTTTCGAGAGTCAACTGTATATATCACTGCAGAACACCAAACTATTGGATATATATCTGTTAACTTGGCTTTTGTGTAAAAAAATCCCATCAAAAGGGACTTTTTAATTATTTAATTTGATTTTTTTTCAAAAAAATATTATGTGAATTCAACTATGTCAGTTTCCCAATAGTTATCCACAGCAACATTTTAGGCACAATGTGGGACTGACTTTTTAATTCCAAATAATATTATTTTATAATAAATCTATTTGTTTTTTTAGTATCGATTTTTGAAGGACATAAATAAATTGAGGATATTTTGTATGAGTAAATGACCAATTATGTAAATTTTTATTGTACATAATCTGTGTAAATATTTATTCAATGAGACAATGCACCGTTAGTAGATGCATATAAGTGTTTATTTTCTCCTCTTGTTAACATTCAGTATGGTTGCTACATTGTTTTCATATTAGGGATCTATTAGAATCAATTATTAACAGTGCTCTTTTGTATTCTTCTAGTGATTTGATTTCCGACAGATGCTTGATGTTTTGTAACAAACTTGTTTGTTTTCTATAATTTTAACATAACTCTGTAATTTGATTGCAAGGGGGAAAAATAAGTAGTTATTTATTTTTAATATTTTTTAATGGTAATTGAGAGGAAAAAATAATACAAATGGATAATTTAATGCAATATAAATTTCCGATCCTAGAAGACTCAGAATAACTTTCTCATATACATATTTTTATTTCAATAGTACCCCTTCTCCGTCCAGTTTTTCGTAAAATAGATTTTTTCTGGGAAACTTAATTTTATTTTCTCATATGGGTTGTAAAAGAGAATTTGGTTACACAATTAGGTTATAACAATAACCATTTATTACATATTTACACATACATTTAGAAAACACATCAAGATATTACTTTGGCAAACAAAAGAATATAGTACTACTTGTAGACAAAAGAAAATAAAATTAAAGAAAAGATATGATGTTATCTCATTATTAATTAATTAATTAATTATATATTATTATCCTTTATATTTATTATTATATTGTTAATACGAATACGTGTAAATACGTAACTCGGCTGCAAGCCGTGGAGCCAACACTGAGGCTTGAGTTGGTCAGTTGGATTCAATTAATTGAATCGCACAATTGAAATTAGTGTAATTTATGTTATTGAAGTTTCTATTTTTTTATTTATTTATTTTTTTTTAATTT